>CAAKMY010109097.1:0-26919 GCA_901111285.1 Corrigiola litoralis | reverse complement strand
TATATATATATATATATTTGATAATGCCCCTGTTATTGACACGATGCTGCTGCTTTTATTTCAAGTGTGTCTGTGTCTGATGGTACCATTCATTTTAAAATATCTACTGCAAGGATTGTGATGAATGTTTATCGTAGGTCTTCACTGTGGTGGAATCCTGGCTATTCTAGAATCATAAATATAATAGCAAACCGCGAACTTGCTCATGCGAGCAAAATGATCTGTAACTAACACACTATGGAGCGTTTCATGGTAAATGTCTTTAATCTTTGGTAAACAATAATTTTGACCTTTGTTGTATACTTATATCTCATGCAGGCTACAAGTGCCTTGGACACTGTCAGTGAGCGCCTGGTCCAGGATGCTTTGAACCATCTCATGAAAGGAAGAACAACATTGGTAATTGCTCACCGGTTAAGCACAGTTCAGAATGCCCATCAAATCGCACTTTGTTCAGATGGAAGAATTTCAGAGCTTGGAACACACTTCGAGTTGCTGTCACTGAATGGCCAGTATGCTTCATTAGTAGGAACCCAGAGGCTTGCGTTTGAATGAGTTTTGGACTTGAAAGACATTGCCATCATTGCTATATATGCCACTAAAACTGAGGCACATCTGCAGCCGGTAAGTGTTTTTTTTACCAACTTAGCATGTCTTCTTCGACAATTTGACATTGACCCCTAATAGGTTCAACTACTGATTGAATTTCTAACCTTTTGTATTCAGACACGCTGCTGTTTGAAGGGATACTGCAAGGCAAATACAAACATGATAATCAGGAACACTAAGACATCTTAGATTACAACCTCCTTGTATAGAAGCACATCAGTAGTATTTATTGGGTGCAGAATCCTAGTGCTAGAGGACCTGGTAAGCAAAGTGTACACTGCATATAACATTTATAACCTCGTAAAGGCGAGATTGTTTTCCACTGGGTCTGTACTAGGCATTGCGGTGCTTGACGGGGATTAAAAAAAATGTAGAAAAAGGATGTATCAGCATCCAGATTCCTAAGGCAATCAGTAGGGGGTCTAAGAACAAAATTGATAAATTGTTCATCAGTAGGATCAACTCTTGCGACATCGACCACCTTGCACTTCCCATCTTTTTCTAGCCTCTTTTCTCTTGTGCCACTAGTTAATGCTCCGTTCATGTCTTCAGTTGCTAAATTCATGTCTACATGCGGGAGGGGCCTTATCATGGCCCCCGACAGAACACCAGAATTTTGCTTCGTACTTCAGCATGATCCAGGAGAGCTGTTTGGCTTTAAGCAACTGAAGGCATATGCAATGATCTTATCAATGATCTTACAATAATTTTACTTCCTTCTGTAGAAGATATGGGATCAAGGCTTGGTTGTTGCTGTTATAAAAAATATCGATTTTTGCCAGTTGTAGTATTTTCTCTGCTTTGTGTATAAGGCAGTATGATAAAGAATGAGGAGTTTACTCATATACATTACTCTGCAGACTTTTGGGACAACATCGATCGTTCGAAAGGGTGTCTATCGTAACCACCTGTAAATTTTCCGGTCATGTTCTTCGGCACTGGTGTGCATACCAATTTTCAATCGAACTAGAAAGTCAGTTGAGCAAGGCTGTCAAATGGGGAGTGCTCGACTTGCAGCGACTTTGTCTCTTGATCCTACTACTGTTGTAAGCATCATTGGCCTTTAATGATTTTGTTTACTTACTGTATGAGATTCTATTGTTTCGTCTTGGACAATTTTAGCATCAGTGAGCTGACTTCAGTCGAATGTATGTGTTCCATTCAGGGAGGTTGTTCACCGATTTACATAACCTTCTCCAACCCTCCCCCTGAAAGTAAAAAAAAAATCGGTCTGTACTTTTTCTTACTATAGGAAACTCAAAAACAATATCCGGTGAACAATCTCTCACCTCACCTATAAGATTATTACCAGCTAGACTGGCGTTTAGATTTGTACTGATATAGTTGGTATTCTATGTTTTTCTTTTTCTCTTGGCTCGTTGGTTGTCATCAGTATGAATAGATTGACAGCTAGTTGGCAGCAGTTAAACTGATTGTGGCATTCAACACGGCTAGGCATTCAGTAGGAAGACCAAGGAAGGAGTTCATAAGGATGTCATCGATCGGATCCACTGTTGCTATTCCTACCAACTGACACTGGCCATCTTTGTCCATCCTCTGCCCTCTCCCCTTTCTCAGTTGTCCTTCTGATCCTTCGGACGTCAAAATTGTTGTCACCAGTAACGGCGGTGCTTTGTAAATTCCCCCGACTGAGAACCAGAACTTGGCCTTAAATGCAAGATCAACCTACAAAAATTAATGAGGGAAAAAGCAAGCCAGTAGCTAAGCTTAGTACTCCTAAATGAAAGGTCACATAGCATACATGAAAATTCTGATCAAATTATAATTATACTACTAAAATGTTTCATCCATCCACCATTATCCAACTACTATAATAAATAGCATGTCAAAGAAATCTCTTATCAGTTGAGTACGGCGACAGTGCTACTAGAACAAAGGTGGTTTACATATCTGATATCTCATTAGGCTGTTGTTTATTGCTCTTTGCCAAGACTTAGTCTCTTTATCAAGCTCATCTACATAGCAAATTTTGTGTGAAAACGTAGGTATTAATGCAAACAACCAATTACAGCTCAAAGTACATATAAATATTTAACTTCAAATAGAGCCAGAGTCATTTTTGTTATTCTAACCTTGCCAGACTCTTTATCAATGCTTCCCTGAAGGATTTCTGGCACAATATCTATCCTCAAAAATGGCGGCAAAGGCAAGCCCAAGAACTTGGTTGTTCCACTTGTTAAGGGCGGAATATAAAGCTTACCAACATCAAAACTAACCATAATCTCCTTGTTTGAGTCATCTTTGCCACTCCCACTCCCAAACCCACCCTCAGCATTGTACTCGAAGTCGGGGTATCTTGCAATACCAAGCTTGCAACCTCCCAAGGTCTTAAACTCAACATCATATCTACTTGGTTTTAGCTCAATAGCTTCCTTGGTGGTCGAGGAAATGGAATTCTCTTGGATGTCTCGGCTTGAAGAAGACGAAGATAGGGCTAGTGTTTGGGTTCTAAATCCTTTAGGTTGTAGTAAAGAACATGAGGTTGATATAGAAGTTGGTGTTGCTTTAGTAAGAAACTTTCCGCATGGAGTTTGAGGTTTTAGCGAGAAATTAGTATGGCATCTCATCTTGAAGGAGCAAGTCATAACTATTTGGTTTGTGAGTTCTAATTTGGAATTTTGGTTGTACACCTGAGAGGATGCAAATGAGCATCACTGTATGTGACTGTGAGTTGTGTGGCCAAGTTTCGCTTATCAAATATCATCATTCATCGGTGCCACAAGTTGAGAAATTGGTGAGACCACAAGAAACTTCTATTTGAGAAAAAAAAAAAAAAAAAAGACTTCCTTGCATTTAAATAGATTGAGTAGTTGGGTCTTCTTTATTTTTTGGTGTAAAGGGTCTATTTTTTTTCGCCCCATACTAATAATAAAACCAGTCCAATAATTACAAAATTTGAATATGTGATAGAACTTTCATTGTAACTCATTCGTTATCATTAGGGATAGACTATTATTTTGAGTCTTACCAATATCTAAAAAGTAATCCTATCACAAACCGGTCTTCCTTGTTTTTATGTGTTTATGGCCTTAGCGACCGCAACATCAATTAATTTAAGGGGATTACTTTTTCTACTTTGACTATAACTTTTATATAAGGGGAAGGGCCATGGTGGCCGGCACCGACAGCGGAAGGGGGATGGAGGGGCAGCAGTTGGGGTGGGGGGGATGGTGAACAAGATGGGGTGGGTAAGCAAATCTGAAAATGGCTGCGCAAGGGTGATAAATGGAGTGGTTATATGAAATGGGTTAGGGTAATGTCTTATTTTTGGTAGGCTTGGGTTTGGGCTAAAATTAGACTGTCTCTTGGAATAATTTGTGTTCTTTTTCCTGGTGTTCTTATTTCTATGAGGGGTGAAGGCAAGATGATGATTAAAACCATTACAACATGAGCAGATGTGAGGGGTGGGTTCTGTATGATCATACTGACTCCGACCTTTGTTGGCTTTGTATACAGTTCCATGGCTTCTAGTTTATTTCCTTGTATACCCAAATCTCGACCAATGAACAAAAAGAACTTAAGTAGATGATAATTCTCAGCGTTTGACATCATATCAAGAAAAATCTTGTTTTAATTGCGCTTCCCTGAGTTAAGCTGACCTCGCCTTCAGCCATTCTACTTTGCATGGAGGTTCTTTTGGTAGAATTTGATTCACTACTTATTAGAGTATATATTAAAAGGAAAACACTGATAAACATCTGGCCGGTCAGTTGGATTGTCCGAAATTAATTAATTTAGCTACCTAGAGTTGTGGATGATGTCTAAACCAAACAGAACCTTCCCTGCCATTCAAGAAGAAATCTTACTATATAACATGTGACCCACGTTTGATGAGGCAGCATTGCGCACTTGCGGAGCAAACCATAGATTTTTTTTCATTTCGTTGCTGCAGTGTCAGAATTTAATGCTCACACTTGAAACCCATGAACATGATTCATGATAGCACAATTCAAGGTCCAACGTCAAGTAAATTATACTATGGTCAAATAAACTATCACGCTCTATCATAGTATCATATACTAGTACGCAGATCTATTAGATAAAATAATCCTTCTCTTTTATGTGAATCGATAAAAATATAGATATCCCTTTGGATCATTAAATGAAGGAGCACATAAATCCACAAACTGTTACTAAAGTACCGGACGTGTAGAGTTGTAGACAGTAAAATAGTTCTCACAATCAAGTATAGTAGAACCAATCACTTCTTGGGTGCAATCATACCAGCAATATACATCAGGTTGAATAAATATAGTATTAGGATGGGTGACTAGGGAAGTCCTTGTGTTGCACACTTTAAAAAAAAAAAATCCTAACCACTTCTCGTTTCCTATACTGGTATCCCTTTAAATATAGTAATACAAGCAAGCTAAGACCGTAGTAGCCGAAGCTTCTGCAAACAGACTAGTCCCTGCTTAGATAGTAGAAATGAACGGGATGATGTATCCCAGCTCTAATTTAGGGGCTGTTATGGTGATATTGGCATTGATTTTGAATGTGACCGTCATTAGCAATGCAGGGAAAACAAGCACTTTCAGTAGTGAACTTGAGCAATCAGGTGAAATGCCTTTCGATAGCGATGTATTTGATGTTCCTCCTGGCTACAATGCTCCTCAACAGGTAATACTTATAATCATGGCAAATTATATCGTCATGTGTATATTCCCTTGCCTACACTAGCCTAATCTCTTAGTTAGTGACAAAGTAATGTGTCTCCAAACATCTATTCTGGTAAGAAATTAATGTCGCTAATTTGTACATTGTACAATATATGATTTCTACCTCCTATGCTTTAAGGTTCACATAACACAAGGAGATTATGAAGGGAAGGGAGTGATTGTGTCATGGGTCACCCCAGTGGAACCAGGCTCCAGTTCAGTCGTCTATTGGAGAGAAGATAGCGAGCATTACAAGGAGAAGGCCAAGGGCAATGCCTCCATGTACAAGTTCCACAATTACACATCTGGTTACATTCATCACTGCACCATTAACAACTTGCAGGTGAGTAATCGATCTCGTCGGCTACACGGATCTTGTTCTTGTATTACTTCCACAAATTTAACCGTTTTAGTAGAAATCTATTCACTTCATTATGCGTGTGTGTGTTCATCCACCTTCGCAGTACGACACAAAGTACTACTACAAGGTTGGGTTAGGACAATCTCCAAGAAGATTCTGGTTTGTGACACCACCAGAAGTTGGTCCTGACGTACCCTATACTTTTGGTCTCATAGGTTAGATTCTCGATATTTTAGAGAACTACAGAATATAGTCTAAAATGATCTATATGTTGGTCTCGGTAAGGCTCAACTCAAACCTATCTGCTGTATGGAATGATCTATGTTGCAGGAGATCTTGGTCAAAGATTTGATTCAAACAGGACACTTACACACTATGAGCTGAACCCAATTAAAGGAAAGACTCTTCTGTATCTTGGTGACCTATCGTATGCTGATAACTATATGTCAATCCCTGACCAAAGAAGATGGGACACCTGGGGAAGGTTCATTGAGAGGAGCGCGGCTTATCAACCGTGGATTTGGACTGCTGGGAACCATGAGATTGAGTTTGGCTTTCTGTGGGTAAGCATTCTGACCTCAAGATCGAAGTCTTTAGTAGTACAACTCAAAGATGACGATTCTGTGTATTTCCATATGTTGCACTTGTTTGGTGCCTAATAGAGTTGAACAATAGAGCTAAATTTTGTCATACATTTGCGCCGTTGTGCCAGAGTAAAACCGAACCCTTCATGGCTTACAATCACCGTTATAATGTACCATATGAAGCCTCCGGGAGCAATTCTCCTCTATGGTATTCTATCAAGAGAGCTTCAGCACACATAATTGTCCTATCTTCTTACTCAGCATATGGTAAAGAACTAATTGCAAACATTATATGCTTTCATTCACCTCCACGAGGGGCAAAAACCTGAAAGTGAAATGTGTTGATCGACTGTAATTGTTATGATTAATTTCAGGGATGCTCACCCCTCAATATACTTGGCTTGTGTCTGAGCTGTTTTTTAGAGTAAACCGGACTGAGACACCTTGGTTGATCGTCCTTATGCACGCTCCATGGTACAACAGCTATGACTCCCACTACATGCAAGGTGAGACCATGAGGGTTGAGTTTGAGAAGCTGTTCGTGGCAGCCAAAGTTGATGTGGTTTTCGCTGGTCATGTTCATGCATATGAGAGATCTGTAAGTGCGCATTTTCTTATGACAAATGTGCTCCACTTATTCACAAGTAAAGCATAGACATAAGATGTTCTAATAACCATTGTCGTATCACAGGAGCGTATATCTAACATCGATTATAACATCACAAATGGCCTATGCACGCCTGTGAAGAACCGGTGTGCACCAGTGTATGTAACACTTGGTGATGGAGGACAAGAAATAGTAACCGGGTAAGATAATATTACCATATCACATCTGCTGACCACAACAGTACTTTCTATTGAATGTTCCTCAGTCATTTATCATACTGTGAAAATATTGATAAACCTCCCTCTTTACTTGCAGCATGAAAGAGCCACAACCAAGCTACTCAGCTTTCAGGGAGGCTAGCTATGGTCATGGAGTGTTTGATATTAAGAACCGCACTCATGCTCACCTCAGTTGGCACCGCAACCAAGATGCGCACGGAGTCCAGGCTGACTCTGTGTGGCTCCACAATCTACACTGGAAGCCGCATCCTGGCTGCTCTACCGTTCTATCATCTGGCTATGAATCACAATGACTCCATAAGTACTTAACTCACGGAATATGAATCACAATGACGACTATAAGCAACGAAAAGGCCTGCAAATGTTCGTCAGAGGCATAAGTCTTGCTACTTCCTCCATTCCCATCAATTCTTGTCATTTTTCAAAATATGTGAGGGGAAATTTGAAAAATGACAAGAATTGGTAGAAATGGAGGGAGTATATGCTAATTAGCCTATTTGAGTTGAAACAAACAGAAATAACTATTTTCGCCTTTTCTGTATTACGAATTAATCAATAAAATGCAGGGCATGGAATGTCTTTGGCACGTTCTCTTTTCACTATTGTCGATCTTGAATTCGACCATTATAGAACAATTTATATAAATCTTGTAGAATATTAATGATCAAACTGAGATATTTATTCCTTTGCAAGCCCAAATCAAACTATATGGTCATGGAGTACTGCGTATGTCAGTATGTTCTACTTCAAGTGTGAAAAGTTACTTGTTTTTGCCCTTTCTTTACGGCGATGTTGGCATTACATGACACGTGATTCAGGATTCAAGCTCAGCTCAAGATCAACGAGTCTCCATTTTAGTAAAATTATCAATTGCTGTCTTAATAATGCAAACTGGATGACATCATATTGGAGTTTTCTTGAGAATACAGGAGACAAAACTAGTCTTTTCCTTTGTGTGGATATTCTTTAAACTCGATAATATTCGCCTTGATCGTTTGACCAAGCACATGAGCCTGCCAACTAGCTCAATTATACATGTATATGTAAGTACCATTCACGCTTACGTTACTAAAAAATTATTCGAGAACATCTATTATTATGCGATTCTTGACTTTTCAAGTTGTACAGTTCATAACCTCCTATAACTTGTACTACAGTTCATATAAATACGTATGTTTGTGCCATGGTAGCTGAAGCTCCTGGAAACAGGATTCTGCTGCTTAATTGATTCAGAGATGGGTGCGATAATGACATATCCCTGGTCTTTTCTAACTGCTGTTTTGGCATTGGTATTAGTCTTCAATGTGGCAGTGATTAGCAATGCAGGGGAAACAAGCACTTTCACTAGGAATGTGGAGAAATCAGTTGATATGCCTTTCGATAGCGATGTGTTCAAAATTCCTCCTGGCCACAATGCTCCTGAACAGGTAACTCCCTCTCTCTGCCTCAAACTGTAATGTGTGTGTGTGCGCGCATGCGCGCGTTCCCTATTTTCCGCCTTATGTTTTTTCTTTTGGCGTCCGGGCATATGATGTGTTAAATTGAACCACATCAAACTTCTAGCAGCTCATTCTAGAGCTGGTCCATATCTTAATTGAACTAAAGAGATCTTACTTAGTTTGACGATGATACACAGATGATACGAGATTACGAGACAGTCAAGAATGTGAAATTCGTTTTCCCACTCACATTCTGTTCATCAGAATACTGTCACTGTAAAGGGTTCAATGATATAAGAAAGGTCATCATAGGCACTGTCATGAGTGTTGAGCTCTTGCGCGTTTGTAGTTCACTTAGGTGCTGAAGTTTTATGCTGCTATGTACTTACTTCTGTGACAATGATATTAAAATGATTTCTGTCTTTAATTTTAAGGTTCACATAACACAAGGAGATCATGTAGGGAAGGGAGTCATTGTGTCATGGGTGACACCAGTTGAGCCAGGTTCAAATACAGTAGTGTATTGGAGTGAGAATAGCAAACACAAGCAGAAGGCTCGAGGCATAGTCACCAAGTACACATACTACAATTACACATCTGGTTACATTCATCACTGCACCATTAACGATTTAGAGGCAAGTAATCTGATCTGCTAGATGGTTCTTGATCTTGTTCTACTTTCCACTTATTAGCCGTTCTTATGAAAAGCTTTCTACACTACATTTGCATACATATTTCTGCAGTATGAGACGAAGTACTACTACAAGGTTGGGACAGGAAAATCTGCAAGGGAATTCTGGTTCATGACACCACCAGAAGTTAGTCCTGATGTGCCTTATACTTTCGGTGTCATAGGTTAGATACAGAGATCTGTTAAAAATGTTTTGATTTTGAGGTGATGATGATATTGGTAAGGCTCATCTCAAACATTTTTGTTATGATATATTGTATTATGCAGGAGACCTTGGACAAACATTTGATTCTAACAAGACACTTACACACTATGAGCTGAACCCATTAAAAGGGAAGACCCTTCTATTTGTTGGGGACCTATCTTATGCAGATCATTATCAGTTCCATGACAATAGAAGGTGGGATACCTGGGGAAGGTTTGTCGAAAGGAGTGCTGCTTATCAACCTTGGATTTGGACTGCTGGGAATCATGAGATTGATTTTGCCCCTGAAATTGTAAGTATTCTGATATCTGAAAAATCATAGTGATGCAACTCAGAGAAATATACATGACTATAGTTCTGTGCTTAAAAATTTTGCACTTGTTTGGTGCTTGCCATAGATATATTCCAATGCTCATTAAGTCATACATCTGTTGATCTGTGGCAGAACGAAACTGAACCCTTCAAGCCGTACGCTCACCGTTATCATGTACCATATAAAGCCTCTGAGAGCACTTCTCCTTTCTGGTATTCAATCAAGAGAGCTTCAGCATACATCATTGTCTTGTCTTCATATTCATCCTATGGTAAGAGTTGAAGTAAATGCGGATAGTTCATGCTCGTACCAATTAATTGAGCGAAAACAAACATGTTTTGATAATAATAAGTGATAAACTTTAGGTAAATACACCCCTCAGTATCAATGGCTTCAGAATGAGCTACCTAAAGTGAATAGGAGTGAGACGCCTTGGTTAATTGTCCTCATGCATTCCCCATGGTACAACAGCTACAACTACCACTACATGGAAGGCGAGACCATGAGAGTTATGTATGAGTCATGGTTTGTGCAGTTCAAAGTTGATGTTGTCTTCGCTGGCCATGTTCATGCATATGAAAGATCAGTAAGTAAAACATTTTTGTCAAGAAAAAATTATGCTCTAATACTTTATGATGACAGCATAGACATAATATGTTCTAATAACCAATTTCGTATCACAGGAGCGTGTATCTAACATTGCATATAACATTTCAAATGGCCTATGCAAGCCTGTAAAGGATCCATCTGCGCCGGTATATGTAACAATTGGTGATGGAGGGAATATTGAAGGATTAGCAACCAAGTAAGATCATAATATTTTATCACATCAACTTGATTAAAATTAATTACTTTTACTCAAATGATTGATTTAACTACTACTTCTCTTCCAGCATGACCGAGCCACAACCAAGTTACTCGGCATACAGGGAGGCTAGCTTTGGCCACGGAGTGTTTAACATTGAGAACAGAACTCATGCTCATTTCAGTTGGCACCGCAACCAAGATGGATATCCAGTCCAGGCTGATTCGATGTGGTTTGACAACAGATACTGGAAGCCAGATGATGTCTCTCATACCATCTGACTGGTGATCTCAATTAAAAGTTATTCATAGTTCGTGTCTCTTATAAGTCATTACTAATTCGATCAACTATTTATGCAACTTTGTACATCATGCTATATATCAAACTATGAATGAAAATGGCAGTAAAAGCTGAACAAGTTGCAGCATATTCTTCCCTTTTATGACCATCAATTTCTCATTTTTCGCTTTCCATCCAGTGGTGTGACCTGTGTCCACTCTGTTTCTCTCATTCTCAGCATTCAAGGGAGTTTATGTACAACCGAGCTCTGAATTTCGATGTTTAAATCCACAATAGTCGGTTTGAAAGATATGTCTTGGTGAGTTTGCCTTGGTAGTTGCTTCATAGATTATGCATATACTGCCATAAGTCGTAACATAAACAAACAGGGAAGTTTCCATCAATTTTCTTTAATCATTAAGAATCATGTTATCATGGGCTGAAGAGAATGAGGCGGGGGTGACTTGAGTATGGAGATGTTTTCAACGGGTGGCTTAGACCGAGGTTGTCACCGTAGATTTGATGGGGACAAGAGAGAGTATGTTTGCAAGAATGAAGTCAGGGAGTGAACTCAATCGGTCTTGTCCTCCCTCTTACCCGGATAATTATCAAAAACTAAACATCTGCTTTCTTCCAATATCAGTGAGGCTATGTTCAACAACTTCAATCATCAAACGCAAACTGTTATGGAGATCAAGTCTTTAAACAATCGATTTTTGTCCTAACCTACCATAGAAGTGACTTTCACTAATCCCCTGAACCGCATCAAGCAACTAAAGGGCATAGATTGGGTAAACAAACATCAACAACTAAAATCAAGGATTTATGTAAAACATTAATAAAACATACAGAGTATGCATAATAATATTACAGGACAAAGAAAAGGAATGAGCAATCATACATACAAAGGAAAATCGAAATATAAATGTCAACTATTATTTATTGTATACCGTATAACATTCCTCAAAACTCTATACGATAATAACTTTACTTAGTACACTAGTAAAACCTCCAAGTTCATCATATACCAAACCATATTGCAACTCAAAGCTTACTTAAGGAAGGTCATGCGACCATTAGGCATTAGGACATCTAACACTCTTGCCCTCTCTCGGTACCTTTAGATAGTAACCTGAAAATTCAATTTGGCACTTTGATGAACTTCTATGGCTTTCATATATGTCCTTGCAAAACAGCAGTTCCCTGTGTACTTGTTCATCATCTACGAGTCCTCTTTGAGCATTGCCACTTTTACTGAAAACAAGTAGCTCCAAAACTTGAGCACTGCGGAGCAAGTATTTTACCAAATCCAAGAAATAACTCTTAAGATCCCATAATGACTCTATTTCTATTCTTTTGACATGAGTACACAAACACTCAGGTGCAGTAAATTCTTTGTGAATCCACTTCTTATCATATCCTACATCATCAATAATGCTGAAAACAAGAATCTCTAAAACAGGACACGAATTTAGCATCGGTAACAGCCCTTCCAACACCGTGGAAAAACGCAAGCTCAGTTTGAGGTAAATCAGGTTGTGGAACAATTTCGGAACACCAAGTTGAGGACATTCGATTTTAAGAGACCTAACACTAGAAAACTCGCCATAAAGCTCAGACATGCACCTTCCATCACTCTGATGAGCATAATTCACGATGTCTGCTTCAATTAATGCTATAGGATTTTTCACACAGCGAACACTTAAATTGCAACCAGCAGTAAGATTAAAGTATTCTAGTCTAGGGCCATCAATCACGATTTCACCGGTTTGGAAGATGTGCATATTCAGCCGCTTCAAATTCGGACCGCATATACTAGCAACAGCATAACTTTGATCATGGCGATATGAAGAAATGAACAATTCTTCAAGTGATGGGCAAGACTTGATCAGTTTGTCAAACAACACCCATTGAGAACACAAAACATCATTCATGGATAGCTTTTTAAGGTTAGGAAGGTTGATGAGATCACTGCGTACTGGCAAATTGTGACGTAACCCAGGACCCAGTTCAAGCTCTACCAACGTAGGGGTTTCGAATATACAAGCTGGTGGTGGCGGAAGTAAGTTAAAGTCAGACGCGTAGCCAGTTGCGCATACCCTAAGAACTTCGAGATTTTCCGAACAAATTCTGCGGAACCCCGAATCTTTAAGAGACCAGGTTCTACTCCTTTCACATGATTTGGGAAGCTGAAGAAAATTAAGGCTGAATGTACGGAGTGTCGAGATGGTGAATCGCATGAGGACATCATCCAAGACCTCGCAAAACTTGAAGATGTTGTCACAGAAACAGTTACTAATGTGTATAGATTTCGTGTGGGTCCATAGGTGCCGCCATCGCCTGGATAAAATGGAAGTTTTAGCGGCAGATTTCAAGCAAAAATGAGAGAGAATGTCGAGAAGAATGTCGTCAGGAAGCGAGCTCAGTCTGTCTTGTTTTGCTTCATCTTCTCCTCTGACCTCTTCATGGCCTATATTCCTCTTCTTCGTTTTGCTACTCCGGGCCATTTGTTGAGATTGTAGGGGCTTTGTAGCTGTGTTATGTCACTGTTGTGGGGTTTATGAAAGGGGCATATACAAAAGGAGTTGCTCATTCACAAAGTCTTATACTCGTATGAGGAGACTCGTTGTGACTTGTGAGACAGGCTTATATGAGGACTCACTGTACACTAACCTTATACAAAACTCACCTAAGACTCCCTTATTATCATTTGCTGCAAATTAAACAACTAACGAATGTAATTTCTGTCAACTTAATTTACCAAGTACAGCGTCGATGAAAGAGTAATAGTTAAACCGTCCGGTCAAGATGCCAAATGCAATGATAGAACTAAACCAAGTCAACAAACTACCTCCTAGATATTAGTCTCATCTTGTATCTTACTCTTATCTAGTTATCTTGTATCTTAGCTAGTCATACGTAGATTGTATCCTCTATTCCTAGTTTGTAGGTGACAATCCTAGATTGTAGATAGATAGCATTATCTTCATTAGTAGTCTGTAAAAATATCACATTCTCCCAGTCTTATATGGTATCAGAGCAGTTAATCGATCCATCATCTTCTTCCACAATTTTTTTTCTTTTACAATGATTGCTTCAAGCTTGCAGGCTCGTATTCCTAACAATGCCGATCCCACAAAACCCCTCATCGTCCTCTCCCTTCAACACATCCTCAAACTCACCTTCACAAACTACCTCTCCCGGCGCAAACAAGTGCAGTACGTCCACCTTGTGTGGCTATGGCCTTACCAACTAAATTACACAACGACACAGTACACACCAAAATTATGAGCAAAGTGGCAAAGAGTACTTCAGAGGAACACTATACAAATGCTCGAGTAGTTCAGATTAGCCCTTAGTTGATAAATTGATATATTCCCAACAAAAATCATATGAATGTAGATTCCGAAAATATTCAAGACCAATATGGTGAAGACTGAAGAGAATAAGAATAGCCCTGCCTATCCCACAAATTGTCGATTACAAAGTCTGACCAGAGTTCATATATAACTCGAACCAAATCTTTCAGAACACTCAAACTTGAACCTGAATGAAATTGTTAATAATGAAAAGATTCACCCATGGTCTTGTTTAGAAAAGAGCGAAAGCGGTAAGCCTTTTCCCTGAACTAAACGGGCTGATAAAATAATACCAGAATGATGTTCGTAAAAATAGGAAAAATGACTAATCGATTTTTACTTGGAAAACCCCTCAAATAATAGGCTAAAAACTATGGGACTTTTCTAGGTAAAACCTCCACGGTATGAAATCGGGAATACAACTTTTCTAGTGTCAACGAGGGGCTTAGTGGCTTACCTTGTAATTCCATATACCCGTCGGTCATGAACTAACCCTCATACTAGCTATGCTACATTCTATTTAATTGGCTGAGTGTGAAGTAGCTCTAGTAAATGTACATATAAGAGAGTAATCAGAATTATTATTAATGAAGCTAGAGAAGAAGTGTTTATTACAAGCCTTTATATAGTAACTCTAAACACTAAAGCTAGAGATGAAAATATCTGTAACTAACTCTCTAACTGATTCTGTTAGCTGTAACAACCTAGCAAGTTGGTTGTCATAACTGACTTGCCACGTCAGCTGTAGGAACAGCTTAGTGCCACGTCAGTCTCACAGCCCCCCTTCAAGCTGGACTTGAATCAGCTTGAGAAGATTGTGATTGATGGCTGATTGTATGAGCTGGCAAATGAGTCTGAGTAGAATCTGAAAATTGGAGTCCTAGCCTTTGAGAGAAGAACTTGTGCTGTGTTTCTCCAAGTGGCTTTGTCATAATATCTGCAAGTTGAACACCTGTTCTGACATGGACTGGAGCTAGAAGACCTTCCTCAAACTTATCTCGAACATAATGGCAGTCCACTTTGAGATGTTTGGTCCTCTCATGGAAGACAGGGTTCTCTGTGATATGAAGGGCTGCTTTGTTATCACAAAACAAGGGAATAGGTAGTGGAATGTGCACATTCAAATCCTGCAGTAAACCTTCCAGCCAAACTAGCTCACTGGCTGTGTAAGACATAGCCCTGTATTCAGACTCAGCTGTACTCTTGGAAGTGGTTTTTTGTTTTTTTGTTTTCCAAGACACCAAAGACTGTCCAAGTAACACAGCATATCCTGAGAGTGACCTGCAGCTGAAAGCACATGCTCCCCAATCTGCATCACTATAGGCTGACAAGTCCAAGCTGTTGTCTGATGGATAAAACAGACCTACATTGATAGTACCTTTAAGGTACCTTACTACATGTAAGGCTGCTTGGAAATGTGGGACTCGAGGAGCAGAGAGAAATTGACTCAAATGTTGCACTGAGTAGGACAAATCTGGTCTAGTGAGATTTAAATACAAGAGCCTGCCAACTAGCCTTCTATAGACCTCTGGCTCAGGCATCAAATCACCATCATCAGTGGATAACTTCAGTCCTTTGGAAAGAGGAACAGGAGCAACATGACAATCTGTCATTCCTGTATCTTGTAAAATATCAATGATATACTTCCTTTGATTAAGGATAAGACCTTTGGCAGTCCTTGCAACTTCCAGTCCAAGGAAATACTTCACAAGACCTAGATCTTTAATAGTGAAGGTAGTATCAAGAGCTTTCTTGACTTGAGCAATCTTGGATTCATCATTCCCAGTAAGAAGTAAATCATCCACATATACTAAAGCCACTACAAATGACTTTGCAGAATTTCGAATAAAGAGGGAATAATCTTGTCTAGATTGTTTAAAACCAAGTGAGAGGAGGAATTTGGTCAACTCAATATTCCACTGCCTAGAAGCCTGTTTCAGGCCATATAAAGATCTTTTTAGCTTGCACACTTGTCCTGTTTTAGCTTGAGAATAACCTTCAGGAGGAGTCATATATACTTCTTCATCAATAAACCCATGGAGAAAAGCATTATTTATGTCTAGTTGATGTAAATTCCAACTTCTAGCAGCTGCTAGGGAAAGGAGGACTCAAACTGTGGTAAACTTAGCAACAGGAGAAAAAGTATACTTGTAATCTTTGCCCTTGATTTGAGTGAAACCTTTAGCAACTAATCTGGCCTTAAATCTGTCCACAGAACCATCTGCTTTGAATTTAATCTTGAAAATCCACTTAGAACCTATAGCCCTCTTGCCAGGAGGCAAAGTCACCAAATCCCAAGTACAATTGTCTTCAAGGGCTTGCAGTTCTTTTTGCATGGCTAAGATCCATCTGGAGTCTTCTTTAGCTTGAGAGTAAGAGGTTGGCTCAGGTTCAGTCACAATATTAGCTATAAAAGCCACATGATCAGGAGATAAATCCTGCAAATCATCAAGAATAAAGGCCAGAAATGAGGCTGAAATAGAGCCTGATCTGGTAGTAGGAACAGAAGCAGGAATCACATAGTCTTGAAACTTAGATGGAACAGTTTTGATCCGATCTGATTTTCTGACAATAGGAACATCAGGAGTAAGAACAGGAGAAATAGGAGAATGAGAAGTAGAAGTATTCAAAGGAGAGAGAGTATGAGAATTAGGAGAAGTGTGAGAAAAGGAATTTGAATCAGATGCAACAGAATTTTGTAGAACTATTCTGTGAGAATTAGAGGAGGCAGAGGTACTGTTTTGTGAGACAGTAGTAAGAGGATCTGAAAATTCAAAAGTAGAAGGGAAAGGAACAACATGAGAAATTGTACTGTGCTGTAAGGATGTGATATGCTGTGAAGTAGATGTAGGAGTAGCTGCAATAGGATTAACTGAAGCAGGATTGGATGGGTTGACTTTGTAGGGTAGGATATCTTCTCTGAAGATTATATCTCTGTCAACAAAAACTGTATGTGATGTCAAGTCATAAACAGAGTAGCCCTTTTGGTTCATAGGGTAACCAATTAAGATACATTTCCTGGCCTTCAGGCCAAATTTGTCCTTAGGTTGTAATCCAGTGGATGTATAGCAGAGGGATCCAATGACCTTTAGGTCAGAATAAGAAGGAGCAACTCCAAAAAGCACTTCATGAGGTGTCTTGCCAGATATAACCTCTGAAGGAAGTCTATTGATGATATAGGTTGCTGCCAAAATACAATAGCCCCAAAATTTGATAGGTAGATTGGCATGAATTTTAAGAGCTCTAGCAGTCTCAACCAAATGTCTGTGTTTCCTCTCTACACGCCCATTTTGTTGAGGTCTGCCTGCAATACTCCTTTGGTGGATAATACCCCTGTTAAAAAACATAGTAGCACAGCTAGCTTGCACAATTTCTGTGCCATTGTCACTCTGAATAGCCTTGACTTTTACATTAAACTGTGTAAAAATCAAGTTAAGAAACATTTGCAATATGCCAGCAACTTGAGTTTTATTATTCAATAGGTATAACCAAGTACATCTAGAATGATCATCTAGAATGGTTAAAAAATACCTAGCACCTGTTAAACAAGGTGTTTTGTAGGGACCCCAGAGGTCAATATGAACAAGGTCAAAACAGTGAGCAGCAATCTTATTATTCCTAGCAAAAGGCAGGGAATGATGCTTGGCTAAAATGCAAGTTTCACAAAAGAAATGCTTTATTTTTGTACAAGTGTCAGCAGAAATTTGCTTCATCTTTCCTAGAGATGTGTGCCCCAGTCTGGCATGGAGTAGATTGACAGGATCATTAGGTATTATTGAGGAATCAGTAACAGGTGATTGAGTTGATAGGGCTCCTGAGTAAGTCTGAAAAGTAGAGGATGGTGGAGCAAAGATCTTGTATAAACCACCAAATCTTCTTGCAGTAGCCAATTGACCCTTACTGGAAAGGTCCTGAAAAATGCACTCTTTGTGATTAAAAGTGGCTAAAACACAATTCTCATCCAGTAATTTACCAACTGAGAGCAAGTTATACTGGAATCCTGGTACAATAAGAACATTTTGCAGGAGTATTTTGTCTGAAATATTAATGCTGCCTGTTTCAGTCACAGGTTTCAAGGAGCCATCAGGTAAAGTAACCAATATAGGTTTTGATAAACCTTTAATAGCATGAAGTAGATGTCTATCAGCAGTCATATGATCAGAAGCGCCTGTGTCAACAATCCAAGTAGAGAATACAGAACATTTATTAATATCTGAAAGCAAAGACTGAGCAGTTAAAACAGTACCTGCATACTGCACTGAGGAAAAATGATCTGAAGAGGAATCAGCAAGATTGCTGGAAGATTGAATAGGTTTGTCATAGAACTGTTTCATAACTTCTTGAACAACAGTATTCACCAAACCAGAGACAAGATTAGGATCAAGACTTGAACTGCCTGAATGTTGCACACCAGTGTCCACCTCAAAAGGATGGTCAGGAAAATCACTTGCAGTAGCATTGTGAGCAACAAATCTGGAAGAGGCAGGATTGTTGCCATAAGAGGAATGATTGTTAGCAGAACTGGAACTTGTGCGTCCATTACCAGCAGGAGAATGTGCTTTGTCACGATTCCTGTTGGTATACCACTCAGGGTATCCATAGACTTGGAAGCATTGGTCTGGAAGATGACCTTTCTGTCTGCAATGATGACAGAATCTATCAGACTTGTCAAATCTGTCAGTTCTAGGTTTCTTGTAGTCACGAGTATCTCTGGGAGTACGCCTACTAGCTGCAAGAGCATTAGCCTCTGCTAAAACATCAATAGCATCTGTCACATTCTTGTTGCGCTCAAGCCTTTGTAACAAGAACAAAGCCTTGTTCAAAGGAGGTAAAGGATCCATAGTAAGAACATTTTCTTTAGCATTATCAAAACCACTGTTCAATCCAAGTAAGAATTGAATTAACCGGTGAGACGATTCTCTGTCAAGCAAACGCTTAAGAAAAGAGCAACTGCAATTATGCATAGCACCACAAGAACAATCCGGAATTGGATCCAAACTGTCAATATCCTCCCAAGCTCTCTTCAGTTTACCATAATATTCCACTACCGGAGCATTTTCTTGAGAGATATTATTAAGATCACGCTTCAAATGATACAAGTGAGGGCCATTAGTTTGAGCATAGCGTTCTAACAATTCTAACCACAACTGACGAGCTGATTTAACATATTTAAGACCTTCAGCAATAGGCTTAGCAATGGAGTTAAGAATCCACATGCGCACTGTGAGATCACATCGAAGCCAGCGCTTGTGATTTTTGTGATTAACAGCAGGCATAACATAATTGCCATTAATGAAACCTTCTTTATTCTTTGTTTCAAGAACCATCAGAAGATCACGCCTCCAATTTAGGAAATTAGAGCCATCAAAAACAGTAGAAATAAGCTGGAGATTAGGCTGATCAGATGCAGAAAGAGACAGGGGATCATCATAATAATTTCCATTATGAGCAGAATTATCAGTTGAAGTAGTACTAGGCGCCATTGTTGAACAAGAATTATCAATTCACAGATAAATTCGCAACAAGAATATATGTAAAGCACAGAGAAGAATTCACCAGAAAAAAACGGTTGAACGAAAATAAATCGCAGAATGAAATAAGGATGAATGTTGTAGACGATCAACGAACTGGAAGAATAAATCTTCAACAAATGCAGAAATAAACTGCAAGAATCCAGCAGAAATAAACCGTGGATACAAGAGATCTCTGGAAAAATCACAGAGATAAGACGAGCTTCAAGTAAGGAGCAACAATGGCGAAATTATAATCGCGGAAGCATATAATTGAGCTAAAAAACTTCTGATACCATGTGAAGTAGCTCTAGTAAATGTACATATAAGAGAGTAATCAGAATTATTATTAATGAAGCTAGAGAAGAAGTGTTTATTACAAGCCTTTATATAGTAACTCTAAACACTAAAGCTAGAGATGAAAATATCTGTAACTAACTCTCTAACTGATTCTGTTAGCTGTAACAACCTAGCAAGTTGGTTGTCATAACTGACTTGCCACGTCAGCTGTAGGAACAGCTTAGTGCCACGTCAGTCTCACACTGAGTTAGAGATTAGTACATTCCAAATGGTACATATACAACAACAAGCTTACTTGGTAATTTGACAAACTCTCAAAGCTCTTAGAAGATTTTTATTTGAGTGGCTGATAAGTTCGCTATTCGATTTGGTATATTTTGCTCCGAGCTTTGCTATTTATAAATTTTATGAGTTCCCATTGTCAAAGATGATTGCCTCCTAGCTGTATGCAGCCCATCTATACGCACGAAAAGTAAATATAATGCAAATCTACTGGGACGATTGGAGTATCTCTTGATCCAAAACGAAAGGATATAGCTACGACAATTCAAGTACTCCATCTCAAAGACCCTTCATTCCAATAAACATCCCTTTACGTATAGTGGCAAAGGGATCACTAAAACAAGATCCTAGATTAGCGGACTTAATCCCATTGAACTTTACTATGTACCGACAAAGGAAGTCAACTCTCCAATTCCTTTACAACCAAGAATTTTTTCATGGCTAGCTTAATCCAAAATGGATGGATGACAACCGCGGATGGTCCCTGACCCTGGGTCTTGGATCTGATGCTACACATTCTTTATTAACATTGGATCAGCTGTTGAGTGTTGGCCTGTTGCTCTTCAGCATTTCGCTGTCATTTTAGTATTGTACTATACTCCTAGGCCTATTTGATACGACGTACAATACTATTTTTAAGTACTGATATAGTCATGTCAATCAGTCTATGGACTTGCTACATCTTATTCTTTAGTGCAGCATAGTATAGTTCATACGAGACATAGAGCTAAATACACCTATTATACTCTGTAGAAAAAATATTTGAGTTGATAAAAAGGGTTGTATACTTGTATGGCTTCGGGCGATGGAATCAAAAGGTTCGGACATAGGCGTTCAACAGGAGTAAGGAGTTGTATGGTTTCGGCTTATAAAGTTTTGCTCATTTTCATTTTAAAAACATTGTAACTAACTATCGATTTATCGAAAGGAAATAAACCTAGTTGACATGCTTAAAACTTAAATCGGTGTTCTAAGACTAGTGATCAAGCATAACAATAAACAAAGGTTGGTCAAGAATTTATAATGCTACAAAAATTAGTATCCCATTGTTTCATAGAATTCCATGGCCCCTCTACAACCTAGCACTAGAATGTAGGAGTATAATTAAAAGTCCCGTAAATATTTATTGGGCATTTATACCAAAACCAGCCTGGGTCCAGAACTCCAGACTCTATATCAATGTGATTTGGTCGGCCAATTTCCATCTGTGCTTACAAGTGCAGATACCCTCTCCTTCCAAAACTTTCAGGTATCAAAATAATGTACCCCTACCACTATCTTTTAAAGTATCAACACACAAAAAAAAGTCAACAGATTATAGTAGTAGCACTAATTACAAAAGATGCCCACGTTCATATGATATCTAATAATTTCTTGCACACATGGAAACTTTAGATAAGACATAACTGTAACCAATTTTCTATGACCATGATGATGTGTTTTTTCTTCACCTTTGATGTTCCCTTAATTCAGAGATCATTGGCTTTCTGCTGTTCACAACGCGTGCAACCAATTTGTTCATGACAAATGCTTAGATTTGACATATTGACATGTAATAAGACAGAAACAAAACAGCCCCTATATATATTATACAATATAATCGCCACAAAATTGAAGATATCAGTATCCGCAAAATTCAACAGGCTTTTACACTAGGTGGCAGAAGAATCAGCCACTATTGCAGATTCCTCACAAACTAATCACTACATTAGCTCATTAATTCAGGACATCGCCAACAACGGCATCTGCAGCTTGAAAACTTCTACTGCTCAACTTGGCACTAAAGCTGCAGTGTTCACAGCTTTCTATGAACCACCCCATTTTCGCCCCAAACTCAGTGGCTGTTTCAATCAGTTGGGATTGCTGATTGCTGATCTTCCCACGGTGATATGTCATCAAATATGCTTGGTTACTTCAAGATTCTCAGCATACAAGAGAAGACCTGAGTGATGAGGCGGTAGGCAAATGGGTGCATGATGCCCATCGGATTGTATCAGTCACCACAATATCGAGCTGGTCAAACTCGCCAAGCCCAATTGTCCTATTTCTTTTGTTATGGATGCCTAAAATCCTCAACCCGGCTCCTCCAGTCCTCTTGGAGTCGTGCGATTTCTGCCTCAAGTCCCTCACATCAGTTCCTGAGCAAAGGGAAGAAACAGGCGAACTAAAGCGCTTCTCTGAGTCGCCCCCTGTATAGAAACCACAGGCATTTAATTTAGTTGGATAAATAAACCTTCAGGAAACATGAGGTCCTCGTGATGGACAAGGTGATATTAACAATACCTAGAATTTAGATAACTATCCACTTAGTAACGGGTCTTCTGTAAGGCAATTTCAATTTTAAGGTGTTCATTACTTAAGAATTAGACACTAACAAATGAAAACCAATGAAGAGCATGCTTGACCTGTATGGAGTCTCTCAGTGATTTCTGTGCTGCCCGAGATATCTCCAGTGTGATTCTCTTCTTTTAACATAGGGCTGAAAAATGTGAAGCTAGGCATAGAAGGAATGGGAGAAGAAAACTCCAGAGGAGAAGATTCAAATTCACCGCTACTACGGAAAGAAAATCCACTCAATACAAGGGTAGGTGTGGATGGCTCTACAAGGAATGCTGAGAAAGATGATCTGCACGTGAATGTCGGTGATTGAGGCTCACGGATAACAGCTGATGCAGTGCCAAAGCTTAAATCTTGATCTCGGGCAACCAATGAGACTGAAAATGAGTCAGCCCCTCCCAAAGGCTCAGAGCAGGACACATCCTGTTCAAGTGAGCTTTCAGTAGCTGATGAAACCTCTTCCATCCAAGAGTGAGCTACAGTGGGCAAACAACACCGTCAGGAAAACTGTACAAGGAACAGGAACTATTCCCATTCATAGGTCCAGGATCCACATTTAAGACTACTTATATTTTCATTCTTGGTCCAATTTATTTCGAACAAATTATGAAGATCAATATCAGCTGCTGTTGTTTTTACCAGTAATGAAAGAAAATTAGCATTATTTACTGTTATCTTGTAAGGTTATGTACTTATGTCCACAGTAACTTAAAGGTACATATACCACTTTCAAACATCTCAAATCTTGAAAATGAAACATCAGATTGTTGTTTCATTGTGAACATTTCTTTTCATATTGCCATTCTAACTTTAGCGAGAGTAATGCAAACAAAAATTCTTCTCAATTTATACCAAGCTCGTCAAAACTGAATATATGACATTTGCACAGAAAGAGATGCATTGCATTTTGAGTAAAATCATTCACATAGTAATCGATACAAACTGTCATCTGATTAGCTCAGACAAAACCATACCTAGAACTTGTTCAGCTGTCAAGCGCTTCAAAGGATCTATGCAGAGCATTTTTCTGATCAGTTCCTTTGCAGAATCTGATACCCGATCCCATGCTTCCAAAGGAAAGCGAAGATCAGCAGCTCGAACTGCGTCAAATATACTGGACTTCGTCTTTCCCCAAAATGGTGGCATACCACTCAAAAGAATGTAGAGAATCACACCAGCACTCCATACATCAGCAGCCTGGGTATAACCTCCAGACAAAACTTCAGGAGCTATATAAAATGGACTCCCCACCCTCCCTTGAAGACTCTGTCCTGTTTGAACATTAGCCAAGTCTTAATACACTCATCTAAATGCACAAATTAAAGCGGACACCAGATGAAGAAGAGAGTTCTACTACCTGGCTTGATGTAAGTTGCCAGGCCAAAATCAGCCAATTTTATCGGTGAAGTTGATGCCTTGGTGGCCAAAAGAATATTCTCTGGCTTCAAGTCTCTATGAACAACACCATTGTCGTGGCAGTACAAGACTACTCGCATAAGATGCCGGAAAACGACCTTTGCTTGAGATTCGGAATACCTCCCTTGTTTCTCCAACTGGTGAAACAATTCCCCACCAGCACAGAGCTCCATCACCAAGTGGACAAAATCTTCCTCCTCGTAAACCGCTTTGAGATCAACCACATTCGGATGACCGGATAGTCTACTCATAATCTCGATTTCAAGCTTCACACTCCGTACGTCATCTTGTGTCACTAATCTGTCCTTCGCGATCGACTTGCAAGCCAATACTTCTCCAGTAAACTTATCAGTGCAAGTCCTAATCACACCAAACTGCCCCCACCCTAACTGCTGTCCTAAAATATAACGATCTTTCAAATCAGACGTCTCTATTGCATCTAAGATCGTCTCTTTCAAGTTTGCAACTTTGAAACAATGACACCGCTGAGTCAATGATCCATCACTAGTGCTTGTAACAGCAGCAGCCATACCACAACCCAGAACCAAAATTTATGTGAAACTACACAGGAAAACAAAGCGGTGGCTCAACCCTAAAAGAGCTAGTGGCCAAATTTCTATGGAGCTTTTTCACCTCACCCTCTTTCTCAAGGTTATTGGATAGAACTGACCAACAAGTCAAAATGTCTTGGTTGCCCAACAGCTCCAGCACTAGAACCAAGCTAAAAGTCAAAGTTCAAACTGAAGAAAGAAGCAACCTTTAGCTAACTAAAAGTTGAAGTTTTGACAATGAAACATAACTTCTGTTAAACTATAACATCTAGAATGAATGGCTCAAATTTAAAAGAACTCCCAAGCTCAACAGATCCAAAAAGAACCATACAACCAGTACAGCTCAAGCCACTCACTTATTCAAGTCTGGAACAGCTGGATCTGCATATAAAATAGGTAAAGCATATCATAAAACTTTTCCAATAATCTTTCTCTATAACTCAGAATATATGCCATATTTTTTCCTGAAGAATAAATGCCATAGAACCAAAATAATGGAACAAATAAAGCATCCTAGAAATAATCTTACACCCATAGATCACATCACATCATATACCAAAACTAACCACTATTATAACTCAAGCTCAGAAGTACAGAATACTGTACTGATTCAAAGCACCAAACTCTCAACTTAATACACACCATTCTACTCAAATTAAACCAAATGAAGTATGCAAACAGTACAGTTTCAACAAATATAGTATCAAATCTACAAACAAACAACAAAACCCTAAAAAATCCTCATAAAACCCAAAACTAATTTCCCACAGACAAAAAACAGAAAACTGTCACCATAACAGAATTCAGCAAATACCCACCAAAATTACACCCCAATAAAACCAACCCAACTCATGTTTTAACCATATAAGCAAGAATAATGCAAAAAACCAACTAAAGTTCCAATCTTTATAACCAACACAAGCATGAAAAATACCATACAAGAAAAAGGAGAAAAATAACTACCTGATGAAAAAGATTATAGAGAGAGAAGAGAAAGACGTTGGGAGAAAAAGTGAGCTCTTTCTCTCTCTCTAAACTAACTAGTTGTAAGTACAGTATGTATGTATGTATCAATGTGAGTTGCCAAAACTCTTAACTCAACTTGTTTGCTTGCTTTGTTTGTTAGTTTAAAGTACAAGTGTTTGCTGTCTTTGTTTAGGTAACTACTTTTGAAAACAAACCATTAATTAATGTTAAGTACCTCTGCTTGTTTTTCTCTTCTTTGTCTTTTTGCTACTTTACTTTACTGATTTTGGGTGATTATTTATTCTGCCCTAACTTTATTATTAGCCAATTGAAAACTGGTTTTGATGGCAAGTTGGGAATGGTGACTAGCTAAGTTTGGTAGAATTGTTTTTTTTTTTTTTTGGTACATAGTTTGGTAGAATTGTGTGATTGTGTGGAATAAGTGAATAATTATAGTATGAAAAATACATCATTGGCAAAATAGCATTGGGTGATTAATTATCATGCCCTAACTTTATTTAATTTTCAATTGTGTTATTGGCAAGTTGTAATGGCAACTAGCTTAGTTTGGTAGAATTGGGGAATTGAATGGAGTAACAAATGACAAGAAAAGTCATTTATATTATGGAAAACACGTGATTAGCAATGTAGTATTGCGAGCTTTATTCTAGTATAAAATTATCCAAAGGTGTGAGGATTATAAAAAATTCCCGCAATTAAGTCCCTATTTATTAGGGAATTGGACTCATATTTGAAGGTTATGTTTATTTCCACACCTTAAGATGAATTTTGTACTACATACATAAGGAAGGGCGTGAAAAACTGAGATAGACAAACTGGATATGAAGGGTTGGCAATTTCAAATTTTGTACAATATATTCATTAAATTATTGAAATAATAAATTGTTTTGAATCAAACTGAAAAAAAAAGATAAGCTAAAAGGCTTAAAGTATATGCACACTCGATTAAATCCAACTATAGCATGTTGATAAGTTTATCAATTGAACATAAATCCAATAAAAAAATTATCATTCCATTTATTTTTATTGTTTTGGCGTAGGATGAGAATCAAGGTAGTTGACATCGACACTAAACAAATTTTATTAGGAAAAAGAAAATGTAAATTTTATATCCTTTTTCAATTTTCTATTCAAATTGAGATAACAAAATCGCGTATATGAATTGAATCTCACATCTCGCCAAATTGTAAAAATAATACCATTATTAACAAAAAAGGAAAAATGTTAATAAATATGAAAATTACACCTCTCTATTTAGACTTTAGAGCATCGTTTGTTTTTACAAGAGAGCATTTTGAGTTGATGAGTACTCCCTCCGTCCTTTTTTGTTTCCCCCATTTTATTTTGCATATTTGTCGAGGTTGTA
>CAAKMY010109085.1:0-22122 GCA_901111285.1 Corrigiola litoralis | reverse complement strand
CTCCATTGATATCCAAACAAAGGATTTAAGATCCCTCCTTCTCCCTCCCCTCCCCTTCCCTCCAAATCATCCTATCCAAACACACTCTAAGTCTAACTAGGAGGAGAACTGGAGAAGTGAAGGTTTTGCCATATCTACACCCCAACACATTGCCGTACTTCTTATTTAAGCACTCCCAAAAAAGAGTACTCTTCTCCAAGAGATAGATTGTGGTGCATGCTTTATTCGGTAAACTGTCTATCATCTAAGCATCCATCTGAAGTGATTTGGAAGTAGATTTCTCAAAAGTAAGGGATAGAAGGGAAAGGGGCAAATTAAGCTAAAAAATACTTACTAGAAATGACTCCGAAACATAAGGTTTACATAATACACCTCTTGTATGATGCATCATGTACCAAGATAAGTATGGATGAATATGCGTAATACAATATGTGAATATATACCCTATAATTGGCCAAAAGTGTAATTTAAGCTAAGTCATCGATTGACCGATTTTATAATACTTGATAAATATGTACTTTATACTTGGTGAATGTAAACCATGTGGTGAACTATATTATGTATATCATGATTGATGAATATACGGGGTATAAACTATATTACTTTACATGAATATGTCTGCATGGTGCATCATACAAGGGGAGCATTTTATAATAAATAGTTGAAAGTAGATTATGATTGATGTATGGAGGCTGCATCCTATGAGCTTCTGCCTTGACTTCTATTAAGATGCCCATGTGTTACCTACTGATGATCGTGTTTGTTACATGGACTAAGGTATGACGACATGAAGCCCCCTAGTAGCCCGATGCCATCACCAGGGAACCGCTAACATCACCACCTAGAGTGGTTTTTGTCGATTATGTGGATGCTGAAGTGTGGGCTAAATGCAATGCCTTCCACATTTTGGAAATTGAATTTCAGCCTATTTATCTTATGTAAGAATTTTGCTCAGTCATTATGCCATTATAATTGTGATCAAGTTGTTCCATAATGTACAATTTTTTTGTCACAATTTGAAGTTGTAGCCATTTGCCATGGGAGAAACACGGCAGCAGCTTTTAGTGGTCAAGTTTTACATCATGTATAATTGTATCATATTCTATTAATAATGATAAATAATTTCCGCCAAAAAAAAAAAAAAATTCCTGTATTCTTCCCTTATCTAATTGCTCACAAGAGTTGTCAATGGTGTAAAAACCATACTCGGATTTGTGTTTTTTTCCAAAAGAACTTTCCTACATGATGGACCTTAAGTTCTTGAATCCGAGTATTTTGGTCATGGTCATGAATGGCGTACTGGGATTAAAAAAAAAAAAAAAACAATTTTAAAAGATGTCCAAACTATTGAGATTTTTTATATGGGTTGCTACTCATGTCCTTTTCGAAAAGCAGCGAGAAGATTTATTGAACAACTTTGTCACAATTGCACGTTCTAATATCAACTTGTTAGTATTAAACGATTAGATATTGCGGCCTTTGATTGGTATGTATGACAGCCACCGAGTTATCTGACATGACTTGTCTCTACCAGATTTCACACTTGTGCTGTCCCTACCAGTACCATCTTGTGGGCGGAACGACATTATTTCAGTTACTATGATATTCACGACTGCTTTATTCTTTGAGTTCTCATTACTGTCTTTGTGCAAGTGTATGTGACAATCTATAAAAGATATTACACTCTTTTTAGTAAATAGTTATACACTTGGACGGGTGTACTATTGCCCTTCTTATCTTGCAACAACTTAGACATGTCTTGTACCTCATTATGCTTGATCATCTGTGCTACTGCACTTTTCTACTGTCTTCAATTCTCTACAGCCGGAGACAATGGAACAGACCATTTGGCTTTGCTCGAAATCAAAGCCAAAATAACCCATGATCCTCTCGGGGTTACTAGCTCATGGAATGACAGCCTCCACTTTTGCAAGTGGCAGGGGGTTACTTGTGGTCATGGACTCCAAAGAGTTGTGGTGCTGGACTTGCAATCCTCCAAGCTTACAGGTTTTCTTTCTCCATATATCGGAAATTTGAGCTTCCTAAGGGTCCTGCAGCTCCAGAATAACAGCTTCATTGGCAAAATCCCTCCTGAAATTGGTCGTTTGTACAGATTGCAATCATTCTTGCTGACTAATAATTCCATTACAGGGAGAATTCCGTCAGATATATCGGGTTGTTCTAGCCTTGTTGATTTGAGAGCCGGCAATAACAGGTTGGTAGGAGAAATTCCATCTCAGCTTGGAATGTTGTTACATTTGCAGTTCCTTTCTTTGTCAGATAACAACTTGACAGGCGCCATCCCTTCTACTATAGGGAACTTGTCATTACTCTCTGTGCTTTCGTTAAGCAGCAACCACTTCGTTGGAAGGATTCCTGACAGCCTAGGTAAACTGAAAAAACTAACCATTCTGGCATTGTTCGAGAATCAGTTGTCCAGAATAGTCCCACCCTCCATCTTCAACCTGTCCATGATGACAAAATTACATCTAGGAGAGAATGACTTTGAAGGAACCCTTCCTTCAGATTTGGGTTTCACCCTTCCTCAGCTCCAGTTCTTTGCCATCGATGAAAATCGATTAAGTGGAACTATACCTGCCTCATTATCCAATTCCTCAAATCTAGGAGTTCTCCAATTGTCTTCCAACAATCTTGAAGGACAGGTTCCTTCTCTTCAGAACTTAGTACAGCTCACAGACCTTGTCATCGGCGACAACTTCCTAGGGGATAGCCAGGACGATGACTTGAACTTTGTTTCTTCCTTGGCCAATGCCACCATGTTAGAATGGCTGGACATTGGTCCAAATAACTTCAAGGGAATATTTCCTAGGGTCATCTGCAATTTCTCAACCCTCACATTTTTAAAATTGGAAAGCAATAAGATAGCTGGACAAATTCCACCTTGCATAGAAAATCTAGCAGGCTTGCAGGTTCTTAACGCTTGGGGGAACAACCTAACTGGAGTAATTCCCTCAGGCATAGGAATGCTGCAGAATCTAAATGAAATCGACTTGAGTATTAACCAATTGACAGGGGACATACCATCATCATTTGGAAACTTAACCAGGTTGACTACTCTTCAACTTTCTGTAAACAATCTTGAAGGCCACATTCCCTCAGCTCTAGGATACTGTACTTCCCTGTTTGGTTTGGATCTTTCCCAAAACAATCTTATCGGCAACATACCGTTGCAAATTTTTAGTCTCCCCACCTTATCTATTGTACTAGATCTATCAAAAAACCAGCTAACAGGGCCTCTCCCTGATGAAGTTGGACAGCTGAATAGTCTCGAGGGTCTTGACGTATCTGAAAACAAGCTTGCAGGTGAAATACCGAGCACTTTTAGTGCCTGCATAGCATTGCAGCTCCTTTACATAGATGGGAACTTGTTTCAAGGCACTATTCCTGATACCTTGGATTCATTGAAAGGCCTTCGTGAGTTGGATATGTCACGGAATAACTTATCTGGCAAAATTCCAAAGTTTCTGGTGAGCCTCCCGTTGCAAATGCTAAATCTATCTTACAATAACCTCCAGGGAAATGTGCCCACTGGTGGAGTGTTCAGCAACGCAACAGGTGTTTCGGTAATAGGAAACAGTTGGCTTTGCGGAGGCATACCCGAGTTAAAGTTGCTGCGCTGCCATGTCAGTGTCAATACCCAGAAAAGGCGAGCAGACAACAGTCGCAAATTAATAATTGCAGTTCTTTCTGGGTGTTTTGGTGTTATTTTGATGGTGATATTCCTTGCGTTATTGTATGTCTTTTGGTATTCAAAGAGGATCAAGGAGCCCACAACTTCCGGTGATTCAGAGAATTTTCCGAATTTGTCTTACCAAAGCCTTTTTAAGGCTACAAACGGGTTTTCTACCCAAAATATGATTGGCAGTGGGAGCTTTGGGGTTGTGTATAGGGGAATACTTGATCAGGATGGTACAGTTGCCATCAAGTTATTTAACCTTGAGCACCAAGGTGCTTCCAAGAGTTTTATGGCTGAATGTGAGGTCCTTCGGAACATCAGACATCGGAATCTGCTCAAGGTGATAACAGCTTGCTCCAGTGTTACGTATCAAGGAAGTGATTTTAAGGCTTTAGTTTATGAGTACATGGTAAACGGGAGTTTGGATAATTGGCTGCATCCGGAGGCAATCAGGAAGGTTGGGGGCACAAATAATGCACCAGGGAACTTAAATCTTCGCCAAAGACTTGACATTGCAATTGATGTTGCTTTTGCCTTGGATTATCTCCATCATCATTGTGGTGCATCTGTAGTCCACTGTGATCTCAAGCCTAGCAATATTCTCCTTGATGATGAAATGGTTGCACATGTAGGTGATTTTGGGTTGGCAAAATTCCTCTCAGAAGACATCATCAGTTCTCACTTATATCAGTCCAGCTCCATAGGAGTAAGAGGAACTATAGGTTACACGCCTCCAGGTGACTGAATAGCATCTCTAACCCTTAAATTACACCAATTCTATATAAATGACTGCTGTTCTCACACTTTCATAATCATAGGTTTTAATTTGTGGAATAATTATTGCAGAATATGGTCTGGGAAGTGAGGTATCTACATATGGCGATGTGTACAGTTACGGAATCCTTTTACTGGAAATGTTTACGGGAAAAAGGCCTACTGACAAAATGTTCGAAGAAGGCCTTAGCCTCCATGACGTTGTGAAAGCAGTTCTGCCTGAACAGGTGATGGAAATTCTAGATCCTGTTCTTCTGGAAGAAATAGTCAAAGAGGAGTCCTGCAGCAGTGTAAGAATAGAGGCCGTGATTACGATACTTGAAATTGCACTTTCTTGCTCTGGTCAGCTCCCAAGAGAAAGGTTGGACATTGGTGATGTTGTTGCAAGCCTATCAGCAATCAGAAGCAAGCTTCCCGCAGAGACTCGTTTAGAACATTGAAGGATAATAAGTAAATGCTACTGCTTTTCTACCTGTTTGTCCTGTTATGATGAAAGTAACTAACAGTGTAATCTAATTTCATACTCCGTAGTAGTAATATATTTATAATTACCTCAAACACTGTTGCCAGGTCCAAATTTTCCGTTTCTTCTGACTGCAGGTACACAAAGGTGATCATCTGATCGTTTTCCGAAAATTTGATCTTCTATAGTTTTGTTTGTAGGACTTTCCGACATGATAGATTCTGTATTCTACCTTGTGTCACAGAAGTAAGAGTTAATACATTTCCTAAAAAAAAAAAAACAAAAAAATTTGTTGCAGTCGCTTTTGTGTTATGTATATTTAAGGCTGCAGTCGATTTTACATTATCTTGTGATATTAAGTTGATCTATGACCTTCTGGTGGTGGGTTAAGCTTGTACTCCGTATGTTCAATCTCACATACATGGCTAAATAGCATGAGCTTTTTAAAGAGCTTTCACAGTTTGTTTAGGGAAGATTTAGTAAACAAGCTTTTCTCCTAGAGCCTATTAAAGATTTGACACTAATCACTATCCCAAAGTCAGTTTAGATAGGAAATTTAATTTGTTCAAAAGTTGAAAGAGCAAAATTTTTGGCCCGGGATGCAAATCTTGATCTCTTGGACTAGTTGCTTCTTTGTCCTTGAGGGCATTCTAGGCCATCTTAACGACAGGGAGGAATACCAACCACGAATATCCGCATTGGTCAGCTATTTATCCCAATAATACATGAAGGAGATGGAACTAATGTAACCAGTTTTTGAATAATATTTGGGTTGAATCTCAGAATAATTAGCGGCAAAGTTGGTAAAGTTAATGGAAATGGTGGTGCTTTAGACATTTTGAACAATTGAACCCCATAATATATATGTGACAGCAACAAGGTCTACAATTGGGTCAGACCAGAAATTAGCAGCTATTTGATTATACATGCATCATCATCCTTTAATAACAATCAATAATCCTTTTTTTAGCTATTATAATGATTTAAAGCCATCGTCATTATTGACTACAGCTGCTCCTGAACTCGTTCCTAATGGTGATGCCGTGACATCGAGGAGGCTTGGTTAATTGTCCTACAGTATGAGTTCTCCAGGTGTACGCTTTAATCAGTACTCTTTCCTTGGAGTTTTGCGCATCTTTTTTTGATAGTCCTACAGACAATCTAGAGTAAGAGGTCTCTTTGGCACAGCGCTCGATCTGTAAGAGTACTGCGGGGCTCCTAGGCCTTTACTCCACAAACACAGGCCTCTTGTACAGTTTCCGTACAATTGCTGGGAACAAAGGAACTGATAAGTTAGCGTTGCTTGAAATCAAAGACAAAATAACCAACGATCCTCCAGGTATTACAAGCCCGTATAATGACACCCTCAACCTTTGCGAGTGGCATGGGGCTACTTGTGGTTGATGGCACCAGAGAGGAATCGCGCTAGACCTGAAATCCTCTGAGGTCACAAGTTTCTGCTCCATATAGTGGAAACTTTTGCTTCCTGAGGTTGTTGTACCAGAATTACAGCTTAGCAGCACAATCCGAACTGAAATTGGCCATTTGCACAGATTACAAGATATCTTTCTCCAAAACAATTTCATCAGCGGGAATATTCCATGAAATATATCACGATGCTCCAGCCTTATTGAGCTTTTTATCCATGATAACAGGTTGGTAGGCGGGATACCGTCTGAGCTTCGTTCTCTGTGACGTCTGCAATCTCTTTACCTATCAGTAACTTAGCATATAAGCTCTTTGTTCTCGTCGGACAACCTTGGACTCTAAATTTTGCCGAGACCATGGAAACCCATTTATGTGATAAGAGGATGATCCCGACAGAATGGCATGCACTACATTGAGCAGAGCGACAAAGTCTGAATGCACGCGAACAGGCACAACACTAAAAGTCGTCCATATAGGCAAAAGAACCAAGCCCATCAGCGCGTCAAATTGCAGTGTTTCCTCGCAAGTCATCTTTCATTGCTTGCATAAGGCAAGAGTCCTACAGTCAAGTCGTCCCTAGCACTATCCTGGTATTTCACAATTTCCACTCAAAAGACAATTCATTAATTCAAAGCCATCTCCCGTCTTCCACTCTAGTTTTTGTTTTAATGAATCCATCACTGTAATATTTCCTCACAAGCCAACTTTTACTGCTTGCATAAGGCATGAGGTACATAATTTCAGAATGAATATTTGTACATGTCCTCAGTAGGCCGTATCAGTTCACTCTGCAGCACTTACAAGTTACGACCAACGCTTTTGATATTCTGACAGAATGATTCGTCTCAAGCTCTGTCGACTAGTACAGAGTCTCATGGCCAAGCATTCAGTACACTCCATTCTACTGCTAGCATGCTGTCACTAATGTCTCCATGTCTCCTGATAATCTGACACATTGATCCTATCAGGCTCTATCAGCCAACAATGGAACAATTGAGACTAAAGCGGCCACCTCCATAATCGTAAGCAGGCTGCCAGACAAATTCTTGCCATATCCACTTCAGAACAGTTTTGCACACGCTTATAATCTCAATTTTTCCACATACTATTTTCTTAGTTTCTCACTACCAAATTCTCATCAGATGAGCTATAAACAGTGGCGGCTCAAGATTTACCGAGGCCTAAAGCCAAATTACAAAATGAGGCCTTTTATCTCATTATAGGTGCTTTTTACTTTTTTTTTTTTTGAATGAGGCCTTTCTGATAACTAGATATATTTAAAAAAAATTGGGGGCCTCAAGCGGCCGGCTTCACTCGCTTTGGGGTTGAGCCGGCCCTGGCTATAAATCAATACAACTGGTTACAGTGGTTAGAACATCTTTAGCTACACCTTGCAAACCACTCCTATATATGAGAGACTTAAGAAAGAACTAGTAATCGAGGAACAAAACCACACAATCAACAAATTTTTTTAATAGTAATGTAGAAGTTACTTTATTTCGCTAAAAAAACTCCGAAAAATCTAACATTAGCAAAACCAATAGGATAGCAAGCGCTGTATATAATTAATCATCCTAAACTACAGTGATCCTTAGAACCACACAAGTCAACAACATTGCAAAATCATTCACACTTTCGACAAATTAATCCAATTCACCTCATTGCGCAATTGATAATTTTAGCGCAGCTTCTACCATGCAATTGATTCATTTTATTGCATTTATACAGTTCACATCATAAGTTTGCTCTACTAGTCTCTCTGTACTAAATCAATTCATCAATTGACCAATCAATAACTTAAAAATAAAAGATCAAACATTGATTTTAGCGCAGCTGTAGTAACAACCGCCGACAACAAACCAGCAGACAACAACAACAATGAGCGACGACAGCCTCCCTCGACATCCCCAAACTTTGGCGACAGAAATCAATGTATCCGCCAAATTTTGCACAACTGACAACCTCTTTATCGCCACCTCCTCCACTGCCACCCTCTCCTCCTCACACCCCTCCTCTCTTGCCGCCGCAATCTAGACACCTCAATTTCTCCCCGAATCTCCGCAATTCATCAACCTTTAAGCTAACTTACGAGATGTTCAAAGAAGGCTAGAGCCTCTATGACTTTGTGAAAGCTGTTCTGCCTGAACAGGTGACGGAAATTCTAAATCCTGTTCTTCTAGAAGAAATTGTCAGAGAGGAGTGTAATTACAGTTTCTTGCTCTGCTGAGCTCCCCGTAGAGACCCATTTAGAACAGTGAAGGATAATAGGTAAATGCTACTGCTTTTCTATCTGTTATGATGAAATTCACTAACAGTTATAGTCTAACTTAATAGTAGTCATATAAAGGTTATTATACCACAAAAATTGTTGGCAGATGTAATTTCTGTTCTTCTGACTGCAGCCACACAAAGGTGATCGATTTCCGAAAATTTGATCTCCTTTATTTTTGTTTGTAGGACTTTCCAGTATTAAAAATTCTATATTCTACCTTGTGTCCATTTTGTTGCAGTCGAGTTTTGCTATGTAAAAATTTAAGATTGCAGTCAACTTTCTGGTGATTTTAAGTTGATCTGTGACCTTCTGGTGGTGGGTTAAGCTTGTACTCTGTTTGTTCTATCTCACATACATGGCTAAATAGCATGAGCCTTTTAAAGAGTTTTAACAGGTTGTTAATTTAGTAAACATTCCTAGAGCCTATTTAAGATTTGATACTAGCCCAAAGTCAGTTTAGACCATCATGATTCATGTAGTGGCTAGGCTATGAAACTCGCCATTCGCCGATCTTGTTTTTTGGTGGCAGCAATGGTGTTTTTGGTGTCGTTATCCTGCTACCTTCAAGCAACTTTCTCTGGCTGATTTTTTTTCCAAAGAAACACCGAACACTGCATGTAAGACACAAAGGTAATGGACAAAGTTAGTCGATCGTTGCCATTCGCCGATCTTGTTTTTTGGTGGTAGCAACAGTGCTTTTTCTATCACTGTCCTGCTACCTTGAAGCAGTCTTCTCTGTTATCCATGGCAAATCAAAGTCAAGTCAAGTCGTCCTTGTTACTATTTTGCTATCCCACAATTTCCGCTCAAAAGACAATTCAAAGTCAGCTCCCGTGTCCCACTCAAGTTTTTGTTTTCAGTGAATCCATGTTCATATTTGTTTACAGTTAATTCTACATTATATAAATTCCGTTGCAGAAGACCCTTATGAACATGTATTCCCACCTTTGCTCAACTCAAACATAATTTTTCATCCGACCCTTTGTAGCAAACATGTCATGTATCCAATTTACCATGTTCATATTTTCTGTTGTTTTCTTCTGTTGTTTTCCATTCTCACTAGCTGGAAGCAACGAAACAGACAAGCTAGCATTGCTTCAAATTAAAGCCCAAATAACTGATGACCCTCTTGGTGTCATGAGCTCTTGGAATCACACCCTCCACTTCTGTGAGTGGACAGGGGTTCAATGTGGTCGTCGACACAAGAGGGTGACGCTCCTAGACCTCAATTCCTCCAAACTCAGAGGTATGATCTCTCCATACATAGGAAATTTAAGCTTCCTCAGGGAGTTGTACCTCTATAATAACAGCTTTGGAGGCACCATCCCTCCTGAAATTGGTCGTTTGGGCAGATTGCAATATCTTTCCATTAGTAATAATTCCATTGGAGGGAATATTCCATTGAATATTTCGAGGTGCTCTAGCCTTATGGCTTTAGCTTTCTCCAGTAATAAGTTGATAGGAGAGATCCCGCATGAGATTGGTTTTCTTTCACATCTTCAAATTCTTTATTTAGCAATAAACAACTTGAATGGAACAATACCTATAAGTCTGGGCAATTTATCATCTTTAGCCGAACTCTACCTATCAAGAAATAATTTCATCGGAAGGATCCCAGATAGCTTAGGCAAACTAAAGAAGTTAATTAGTCTGGCAATGGGGGAGAATAGGTTGTCTGGTTCAGTCCCTTCCTCGATCTTCAACCTCTCATCCATAACAGCCTTAGATTTGGGAGAGAATGAATTGGATGGAAGCATTCCTTCAAATTTAGGCTTCAAGCTCCCTAATCTAGAGTTCTTATCTCTAAGCAAAAATCAGTTCACCGGTACCATCCCTGTTTCTATTTCCAATCTATCAAAATTAGAAACTCTTCAATTGAGTTTTAACAAACTCCACGGACAAGTTCCTTCTCTTGAGAAATTGGAAAGCCTTGATAGCCTTAGGCTTTACGACAACTTCCTTGGGAATGACCAAGCTGATGATTTGGACTTTCTTTCTTCCTTGGTCAATTCTACCGGGTTACAACTGATTGACATCGGTCAAAATAATTTCGGAGGAAACCTTCCTACAATTATCTGCAATTTCACAATGCTTTCAGTGTTAGTTATTTTGGAGAATAAGATAGGTGGGGAGATTCCACATTGTATAGAAAACCTAGTCAACTTGAATAGCCTTAGTGGTTCGGGGAACCGACTTTCCGGTGTTATTCCCCAGGGTATTGGAAAGCTATCGAAACTTAATTTGTTTGAGTTGGCTAATAACAGTTTATCAGGGAGCATACCATCCTCGATGGGAAACCTGACCCAGTTGACTCTTCTTTTCTTGGAAGGAAATAACCTTGAAGGCCACATACCCTCCGCTCTAGGAAATTGTAGAAATATATTAGAATTGGTTCTTTCCCAAAACAGTTTTACTGGCGGAATACCCACCCAACTTTTTAGCCTCCCCGGCATAATTGAACTCGATCTATCTTATAACCATCTAAGTGGCTCCCTCTCAGCAGATATTGGCCAACTAAAAAATATAGAGTTACTTGACATATCGGAAAACATTCTTTCAGGCAGGATACCAAGCACTCTTAGTGGCTGCATAGAATTACAGTACCTAAACATGGGTGGTAACTTGTTTGAAGGCGTTATTCCTGACACGTTGGATTCGTCAAAGGGTCTAAGTTATTTGGATTTCTCGCGGAACAACTTATCTGGTAAAATTCCCAACTCTCTAGCACGCCTCCAGTTGCAATTCCTGAATTTATCTTACAATAACCTTGAGGGAGAAGTACCCACTAGCGGAGTCTTCGGCAATGCAACAGGTTTTTCGGTAAATGGAAACAATAGGCTTTGCGGAGGGATACCTGAATTAAAGTTGCCGCACTGCAATTTTAGCACTAAAATCAACAGAAGAAGAGGAAACCACGGTCGAAAACTAATCATTGCAGCCGTTGTATCTGCTGGTGTGATTTTGATGGCGGCTTTATATGTGATACTTCATAGCTTTTGCAACAAAAGGAGGACCAAGAAGCCTACAACTTCTGGAGATCTTGAGAAATTTCCAAATTTGTCTTATCACAGTATTTCCAGAGCGACGAATGGGTTATCACCTGAAAACTTGATTGGCAGTGGCAGCTTTGGGGATGTGTACAAAGGAACACTTGATGAGGATGGTACAATTGTTGCTGTGAAGATATTTAAGCTCGTGCGGCGTGGTGCTTACAAGAGTTTCATGGCTGAATGTGAGGTCCTCCGCAACATCAGGCATCGGAATCTCGTCAAGGTGATAACTGCCTGTGCAAGTCTTGATAATCAACAAAATGATTTCAATGCTTTGGTTTATGAATACATGGTAAATGGGAGTTTAGAAGGCTGGTTGCATCCAGTAGAGGAAATTGGTGGGGTTGCTGGCGCAAATTCTGCTCCAAGTTCATTGAATTTTTGCCAGAGACTGGATATTGCAGCTGTCTTGGAGTATCTTCATCATCATTGTGGTGTGTCCGTAGTTCACTGCGACCTCAAGCCGAGCAATGTTCTTCTTGATGACAACTTGGTCGCACATGTGAGTGACTTTGGGTTAGCTAAGTTTCTCTCAGAGGGCATAAATGGCAGTGATGTACAACAATCCAGCTCTGTCGGAATTAGGGGAACTGTAGGTTACACTCCTCCAGGTAACTATCTATTTCCCTATGTTAACATCAAAAGTCCCCCTCCACAGAAAAAGGAAAAGAGAATATGGTCTTCTTTAAAATAAACGAATTGCTGGAGTGTATTCCATTGTATTTATACTCGTACCAATTAAGGTCCTCAACATTTTATAACTCGTCTTTATGGGTAATGTAGAATACGGTTTGGGAAATGGGGTGACTACCGATGGCGATGCCTACAGTTTTGGGATCCTTATACTGGAAATGTTCACTGGGAAGAGGCCAACTGATGATTTGTTCAGAGGTAGCCTAAACTTGCATAAGTTTGTTGAAAATGCTTTGCCTGATCACGTGAGCGAGATCCTAGATCAAGCTATTTTGGAAGACGTAATGGGAGAGCACAATAACAGCAATGCAATGTTGGAAGCCGTGATTTCTATCCTTGGGATCGCTCTTTCCTGCTCAGTTGAACTCCCACAGGAACGTTTAAAGATGACCGAAGTTGCTCCAATGTTGGCTTCAGTCAGAACCAAGCTGCTAGGAATTCGTTTACAACAATGGAGGAGGATCCTAGTCGGTAAAGTTCTTGTCATCGACAGTCTACAGCTATGAAAATGATATCTAAATTGAGTGTAATAGTTAACTTTAGCATCGCATTGTTGAGTTAATTGTATGTTGATGTTTATTATGCAAGGGAACTTTTATTGGCATGTAATGTCCGCTTCCTCTGTTTCCAGGTATAAGTGGGTGAGCAATGTGTTACAGGTGATCTTTCTCTGAAAGCATGGGATGCAGTGATGGACTTGAGCTGCCGTTTTGGTATACTTAGTTCTGCAGGAGTCTGTGCTGCTACTGCATATATATAATCTTGTTTCTATGGCTTCTAATAGTATTTCATGCATCATAATCAACCATAAGTGCAACTGTGCAAGAGCTTTGAATCTTGCACCGTCAGGTTGCTTTCCTCTTTCTATCATCTCGAAATTTTGGCGCAAACTTTGGCTCAACCTCACATGCATTATCTTTTGTCCTACAGATTTCTTATGAAACTGGACCTGCAAAATCTTTTGTCCGCTATCTATCTGTAAACTAGATTTTTGTATTAAATGTGAGAACTGTGTGTAACAACCTGGTTTTCCCAGTTGGAGCAAGAAGGCACTGAAATTTTATTCATTAGTCAACCAATTATAAGTAATAACATTCTGTCTTGGTTTTCTCAGTATCTATAAATTTTTTGCTTGCTTAAAGTAACAAATAAATATTTTCGCGATTGGATGTTTAAATTTCTTCTACTTGTAACAATTCCAAATTTTGTACATAATCCACGCTTAAGTAGGTCAAATTTTTGCTTCTATGAGCAAGCATGTCTCCACGTCTCTAGGAACACCTCGGAAACTATACGCAAACTCTCACAAAGACTATCTTCGTAGTCCAACTCTAGCAAATTCTCACTAGACGAGCTATAACTCAAAACCATTGATCATCACGTCTCCAGGAACACCTCGAAAACCAAACGCAAACCATTCCTATGAGAGACTCAATAAAAGAACCAGTAATTGAGTAACAGAGCCACACGATCAAAAATAATTTAAAATAGTAATGTATTCCGTAGATGAAATTCTTTACATTAACAAAAACAATAGCATAGCAAACATCGTATGATATATAATTAACCATCCAGCAACAATAACAATCTTAAAAACCAGCACCAAGTTTCCCCTTATTTCATGTCGACAATTCAATTTCATTTCGACAATTCAATTCACCTCAACGTGAAACTGATAACATTTGCACAACTTTTACCATTCCGCAATTTAATCAATTTATTGCATTCATAAAGTTCACGTCATACATTTGCTCTACAAATCTTTGTGTATTTCATCAATTCATCAATTCATCAATCAACAAATCAATACATTAATGATCAAACAATAAGATCAACAAGACTTTCAATTCTTATGAATACTGATAATCGCCGACAGCAAACCAGCAGACGACAGCAACACCGGCGACGACAACCTCCCTTGACCGCCGCGGATATCGGCAACAGCTATCAACGCATCCGCCAAATCCTGTACAACTGACAAACTCCTCGCCACCATCTTCTCCACCACCACATTCTCGTTCTCTCCCTCTCTCCTCCTCACACCCCTCCCCTCTCGCTGTCGCAATCCTCGATACTCGACCGCAAACACCTCAATTTCTCCCCCAAACTCCTCAACTCATCAGCTTTCAAGCTCACGCTACCTACATACCCCACCAGCTCCGTCCACGCACTGAGCTTCTGCAGCCACGCGGCGTGCTGCAGGTGCAAAGGCTTCTCTTTTTCTATGATGCAAATAACGAACTGTTGTAGTCCAATTTAATGATAATCATATAAAGTTTATAATACACAAGGGTGATCGATGTACCAGAATTTAATCTGCCTTTGAGCAAGCATGTTATGTCGTAATTGTAGAAAATAACCAATTTTTTTTATTTTTTTTCTATTTGTTTCCTGTCACATTCTCTATTCTATACACCTGATGTCACAGAATTAACACATTCTGGAAAAAAAAAAAAGAAGAAACGATCGAAATTGGTTGCAGTCGATTTTGCGTTATCTGGTGATATTAAGTTGATCTAGCTAGGACCTTCTGGTAGCTGAAACTTCTATATTCTATCTCACATGGATAAAAACTAATCGTGAGCCTTTTAAGTAGGCAAGCTTTCTTCCTAGAGCATGTGTAAGATTTGATACAAGCGCAAAGTCAGTTTAAAGCATCATGAAGTGGCTAGGCTATGAAACTCGCCATTCGCCGATCTTGTTTTTAGGTGGTAGTAATGGTGTTTTTGGTGTCGCTATCCTCCTACTTTCAAGCAGTTATCTCTGGCATGATTAAATTGCAAGGAAACTGAAAACTGCATGTGAGGCACAAAGGCAATGGACAGAATTAGTCTATCAGTGGCATTTTTGCTCCACATGTTCAAGTCAAGTCAAGTCAAGTCAAGTCAAGTCAAGTCGCCCCTAGCACTATCCTGCTATCCCACAATTTCCACTCAAAGACAATTCAAAGCGATCTCCCGTCTTCCACTCTAGTTTTTGTTTTCAGTGAATCCATCACTGTTATAGTTAATTCTACTACGTTAACATTATATAAATTCCGTTGCAGAAGACCCTTATGAACATGTATTCCCACCTTTGCTCAACTCAAACATAATTATTCATCCGACCCTTTGTAGCAAACATGTCATGTATCCAATTTACCATGTTCATATTTTCTGTTGTTTTCTTCTGTTGTTTTCCATTCTCACTAGCTGGAAACAACGAAACAGACAAGCTCGCATTGCTTCAAATCAAATCCCAAATAACTGATGACCCACTCGGTGTCATGAGCTCGTGGAATCACACCCTCCATTTTTGTGAGTGGTATGGGGTAAAATGCGGTCGTCGGCACGAGAGGGTGAGAAAACTAGACCTCAATTCCTCCAAGCTCGCAGGTATCATCTCTCCATATATAGGAAATTTAAGCTTCCTGACGGTGGTGCACCTTCAAAATAACAGCTTGGGAGGCACCATCCCTCCTGAAATTGGTCATTTGGACAGATTGAAAATTCTCAGGCTTGGTAACAATTCTATAGGAGGGAATATTCCATGGAATATTTCGAGTTGCTCTCGCCTTACGTTTTTAGACATCCAGGCGAATAAGTTGGTAGGAGAGATCCCGCATGAGATCGGTTTGCTTTCATACCTTCAAATTCTTGCTGTTTCCGGAAACAACTTGATGGGTATACTACCTGTGAGTCTGGGAAACTTATCTTCCGTCTCTGAACTCTATCTATGTTGTAACGACTTCATCGGAAGGATCCCAGATATCCTTGGCAAACTAACGAATCTGAAATTTCTTACAGTTTCCCAGAACAAGTTGTTCGGATTAGTCCCACCCTCGATCTTCAACCTCTCTTCCTTGACAGTCTTAGATTTGGGAGAGAATAAGTTGGAAGGAAGCCTTCCTTCAGATTTAGGCTTCAAGTTCCCTAATCTAGGATTCTTCTCTGTATATGATAATGAATTCACCGGATCTATTCCTTCTTCTATTTCTAATTTATCAAAATTAAATATTCTTGGTTTAAGTGCTAACAAACTACAAGGACAAGTACCTTCTCTGGTGAAATTAGAAAGTCTTAAACACCTTTCCCTTTCCAACAACTCCCTTGGATATGGCCAAGCTGATGATTTGGACTTTTTTTTTGCCTTGGCCAATTCTACCGAGTTACTAGAGATTGGATTCGGAGGTAATAAATTTGGAGGAATATTATCAAAATTCATTTGCAATTTCACAAAGCTTTCACTTTTAGGATTTGAGCATAATAAAATAGGTGGGGAGATTCCAACTTGTATAGAAAACCTAGTCAACTTGAATAGTCTTACGGGTTGGGAGAATCAACTTTCTGGTGTTATTCCCCAAGGTATAGGGAAGCTTTCAAACCTTAATTGGTTTAACTTCCATGGAAACAATTTATCGGGGAGCATACCTTCCTCGATGGGAAACTTGACCCAGTTGACTAAGCTTTTATTGGATCAAAACAATATAAAAGGCCAAATACCCTCTGTTTTAGAAAATTGCAAAAATATACTAGAATTGGATCTTTCCCAAAACAATCTTAGTGGCGAGATACCCATCCAACTTTTTAGCCTCTCAACCTTAGTGCAACTCGATCTATCTAATAACCATCTAAGTGGGTACCTCCCAGCGGAAGTTGACCAATTAAAGAATTTAGAATATCTTGGCATTTCTAAAAACATTCTTTCAGGCCAAATACCAGGCACTCTTAGTGGCTGCATAGCATTACAGTACCTAAACATGAGTGGTAACTTTTTTAAAGGCCCTCTTCCTGACACCTTGGATTCGTTGAAGGGTCTAAATGAGTTGGATTTGTCACGAAACAACTTCTCTGGGGAAATTCCCAAATTCCTAGCAAGCCTCCCATTGCAATTATTAGATCTATCTCACAATAACCTTGAGGGGGAGGTGCCCACTGGTGGGGTCTTCAGCAATGCAAGTATTTTGGTGTATGGAAACAATAGGCTTTGCGGAGGCATACCTGCCTTAAAATTGCCGCACTGCAATTCAAGCACCAAAACCAACAGAAGAAGAGGGAATCACAGTCGGAAACTAATAATTGCAGCTCTTTTTGTATCTGCTGGTGTGATTTTGATGGTGGCTTTATCTGTGATAGTATATAGCTTTTGGTACAGAAAGAGGTCCAAGAAGCCTGCAACTTCTAAGGATTCAGAGAAATTTCCAAATTTGTCTTACCACAGCATTTCCAGAGCGACAAATGGGTTCTCTCCTGGAAATTTGATCGGTAGCGGCAGTTTTGGGGATGTGTACAAAGGAACACTTGATGAAGATGGTACAATTGTTGCTGTTAAGGTGTTCAAGCTTGTGCGGCGTGGTGCATACAAGAGTTTCATGGCTGAATGTGAGGTCCTTCGCACCATCCGACATCGAAATCTCGTCAAGGTGATAACAGCTTGTGCAAGTCTTGATAGTCAACGCAATGATTTCAAGGCTTTGGTTTATGAATACATGGTGAATGGTAGTTTGGAAGACTGGTTGCATCAAACAAAAGAAATAGGTGGAGATGAGGAGACAAATTGCACACCAAGGACATTAACTTTTCACCACAGACTTGACATTGTAGTTGATGTTGCATTTGCCTTGGAGTATCTTCATTACCGTTGTGGTGCATCCATAGTTCACTGCGATCTTAAGCCAAGCAATGTACTCCTGGATGAAGACTTGGTCGCGCATGTAAGTGATTTTGGGTTGGCTAAATTCCTTTCAGAGGATAGAAGTAGCGGTAATGGAAACAATTCAAGCTCTATCGGAGTTAGGGGAACTATAGGTTACACTCCTCCAGGTACTTTACTTGCTTACCTACTTAACCAATTTATAAGCCCCCTCGTATATATAATGTCTCCTATTTGGATAAAAACAAATAATTGGGGATGCATTCAGATTATATGTATACTAATTATTTTGAAGTTTTTTTCGACAGAATACGGGTTGGGAAATGGGGTGAGTTCCTGTGGTGATGCGTACAGTTTTGGGATCCTTATAATGGAAATGTTCACTGGAAAGAGGCCTATTGATGATATCTTCAGAGGGGGAGTAGGCCTGCATCAGTTTGTTGAAAAAGCTTTTCCGGATCAGGTGACTGAGATCCTAGATCAAGCTATTCTAGAAGACATAGTGGGAGAACATAGTAACAGTAGTGCAGTGTTCCAAGCCGTGATTTCTATCCTTCAGGTCGCTCTTTCCTGCTCGGTTGAACTCCCTCAAGAACGTTTAAACATGAGTGAAGTTGCTTCAATGTTGTCTTCAATAAGAAACAAGCTTTTAGGAACTCGTTTAGAACAACGAAGGAGAACCGCAGCAGGTAAAAATGTTGTATTTTCCCTCAATGATATCAATAATTAATAGACTGAGTCTTTCCTTCGATAAATTATGCAATGAACTTGAAATTTATATATACGGTACACTACATGGATGTAATGTCTACTTTGCTTCGTCTTTTGCAGGGAACTGATGCTTCAACGATTGATCTTCTAGCGGCTATGTACGCAACGAAGTGAACATGAAGTCTTATATGAGCTCATCAGATTTGTTGTTTGTTTGAAATGCCCAATCTAGTTCTGCGCTCTCCGTCATAGTTTTGAACTTTTTGGTGTACTCTATCTCTGTATTAATTCCTGCATTTTCACAGTTTTACTATCAAAGCATGTAAGATTAGTTAAATAAACACGTACGTATGTGATTTTCAAGAGAGAAAAAATAGTACATGAAAATATGAAACATTAAGCGGCCTATGAGTTAAAAATGTGTGCCTTTCACATTGTATCAGCTGTTGATCCTAGTGGTTGATGATGAAGATGGAACTAATGAAACCAGTTTGTGAGAAAATCTAGGTTGAATACTTGAATCTCGAAAGTATTAGCGACAATGTTGGTAAACTTGGGGTGTCATTGATGAGATTGAACTCCTATTAACAGTAGCTGAAAGTTTTAACATTTTCAATTTCTTATCACGCGATTAATTATGTTGAAGAATAGATGCTTTGAACGATTGTACCCCATAACATACATGCGACAGTAACAAGGTATACATTTAAGTCAGACCAGAAGATAGTAGTTATTATTATGATTTAAAGCCATCTTCATCATTGACTACAGCTGCTCCTGAAGTCCTTCCTAACGGTGTCACCGTGACATCGAGGGGTGTAGCAGATTGAGTGCTGCATTGCTAAGTGCTGATAGAGGGCATGGCTTGTTTGCTATGAATTCTTCAGGTATATGCTTCAATCAGTATTTTTACCTAGCTAGGAGGTTTGCGATTGCATCAGCATCTTGTTTCATAGTCCTACAGCATGAGTTATCCTTGGCCCAGCTCTGTAATAGTATTGTGGTGCTCCTAGGCCTTCACTCCACAGACAGAGCAAGCCACCTCCCTCATATTTTCAATATCTCCATTTGTGGGAACAATGGAACTGATAGGTTGGCATTGCTTGAAATCAAAGCCAAAATAACCGACGACACTCCTGGTGTTAGAAGCTCGTGGAACGACACCCTCCATTTTTGTGAGAGGCATGGGGTTACTTGTGGTTGACGGCGCCAGAGAGTAATTGCGCTAGACCTGAAATCCTCTAAGGTCACAGCCTCACAGGCTCCTCTATATATTGAAACCCCTAGCTTTCTGAGATTGTTGCACCACCACAATAACAGGTTTAGCAGCAAAATCCAAGCAGAAATTGGCCATTTGCACATATCACAATATACCTTTCTTCAAAACAATTCCATCACCAAGAAAGTTCCATCGAATATATAAAGATGCTCTAGGCTAATTCAGCTCTTTGTCCATGATAACAGGCTGGTAGGAGGGAACCCATCTGAGCTTCATTCTCTGTTACTCTGCAATCTATTTACCTGTCAGTAACCGAGCATATAACACCTTTGTTCTTCTTGGACACCCTTGGACTGATGGACTCTGAAAATTTTGCCAAGACCATGAAAGTCCTATATATGTGATAGGAGGACGATCCCAACAGAGTGGATGCACTGAGAAAGGGACTACATTCAGCTGAGATACAAAGTCTGAATGCACGCGAACGGGCACAACACCACAAGTCATTCATAGGCAAAAGAACCAAGCCCCTCAGCATGTCAAACTGCAATGTTGCCTCGCAAAGTCGCAAGTCAGTTTTCACTGCTTGCACAAGGCAAGATATACACGGTTTCAGAATCAAACTTTGCAAATATCCACAGTAGTCAGTACCAGTTCACTTCGCAGCACTAAAGACCAACGCTTCTGATAATCTGACACAACGATCCCACTCAAGCTCTATTACCTAGACAGAGTCATAGCCAAGCATTCTACTGCTAGCCTGCTTATGTCCTCCTTGTGTGTCAATGAAATCCATATAGGTCACTTAACAAATGCTAGATAGCAAAGCGCCGAAAACAAAGCGCTCCATTATATCAGCAGCATCCTTCTCGGCAAAGCTAGTTTCCCCCTAAGTTATTATATAGCTCAGGAGAACAGCCAACAGAATGGAATAACCGATCTAAAGCGGCCACCTCCATAAGCTAAAGCAGGCTGCGTGACAAATTCTTGCCATGTCCACTTCTTCAGAACAACTTTTCACACACAGATAAATCTGAAATTCTCTGACAGGCTATATTCTTAGTCCATCTCTACCAAACTCTCATCAGACGAGCTATATATTAAAACTACTGATCAAAACATCTCCATCTACACCTTACAAACTCCATGCAAACCACTCCTATAAGAGCTTAAGCACGAAGCAGTAATCGAGGAACAAATCGACACGAACAACAATATATTCAAAATAGTAATGAAGAAGGCCCTTTATTTCGAAAAAAGACACCGAAAAAATTAGCATTAATAAAAACAATAGCATAGCAAGCATTGTATGATTAATCAACCATCCAAAAACAACAGTGATCCTTACAACCACAAACAAGTAAACAATGATGCAAAATCTTTCACACTTTCTCAATACTTCATTTCGACAATTGAAATCAGCTCACCTCAACGCGAAACTGACAACATTGCACAGCATCTACCATTCCACAATTGATTCATTCTATTACATTCATACAGTTAACATCATAAATTTGCTCTACAACTCTCTGTGTATGTCATTAATTCATCAATTCTTCAATCAATAACTTAGAAATAAAAGATCAAACAATATAAAATCAACAGGACTTCCAATTCTTATGAGTACTAATAACCGCCGACAACAAACCAGCAGACGACAACAACAACGGCGACGACAACCTCCCGCGACCGCCCCGAACATCGGCAACAGCCATCAACGCATCCGCCAAGTCCTGCACCACCGACAACCTCTTCACCGCCACCTTCTCCACCACCACCCTCTCCCTCTCTCTCTCCTCCTCACAACCCTCCCCTCTCGCCCCCGCAATCTCGATACTCGACCGCAAACACCTCAATTCCTCCCCCAACCTCCTCAATTCCCCAACCTTCAAGCTCACGCTCCCTATGTACCCCACCAACTCCGCCCACGCGCTGACTTTCTGCAGCTCACGCGCGTGACGCGCGTGTAAAAGGCCGGATTTTGATAGCCACACGATTTGCTCGAGGAAGTAGTACACGCCCTCGCCGCCGTGGGCGAGGAGGGAGAGAAGGAGGTGGAGCGGTGGCGCGTGGGGTCCACGCGCGGTGGTTAGGAGGGCGTTGAGGGATTGGATGAATTTGCCGAGGCGAAAGGCTTTTCGGCTGAGGCCTACGCTGGAGTCGAAGGAGGTGAGGCGGGGGGTG
>CAAKMY010109074.1:19518-32289 GCA_901111285.1 Corrigiola litoralis | reverse complement strand
GTAAAACTATCAAGTAAGAGGAATGCTATTGTCACAAGCTACAATTATGTTCCTATAAACCCTAAGAATAAGCTTGGTAAATTTTTGAACTTTATCCGGAAAATCGAAAATCGACCCAAAAACACGGTTTTTGTGGACTATAATCCACGAAAAAACCTCGATTCAGCCCCAAAATAGAATTGAACGAAAATTAGCAGAAGTCATCCTAGACACATATAATGGAGACTGGAACAAGAAAATTTGCTAAACGTACCCTAGGCACAGCCCAAACCATCGGTTTTGTCCATTATGCAAATGCTCGAATCGAGCTAGCTCTAAACACACCGTAAAACTATCCTGAAAGAGGAATTATATTGCCACAAGCTACGATTATGCTCCAATACAGCCTACGAACATGCTTGGTAATATTTTGAACTTTTTCCAAAAAATTGAAAATCGACCCAAAAAGACAGTTTTTATGGACTATAATCCACGAAAAAACCTCGATTCGGCTCCGAAATAGAATCGAACGAAAATTAGTAGGAGGCATCCTAGAGACATATAATGGAGTCTGGAACAAGAAAATTTGCTAAAAGTAGCCTAGGCACAACATAAACCATCGGTTTTGTCCATTATGCAAATGCTCGAATCGAGCTAGCTCTAAACACACCGTAAAACTATCCTGAAAAAGGAATTATATTGCCACAAGCTACGATTATGCTCCAATACACCCTACGAACATGCCTGGTAGTTTTGTTGAACTTTTTCCAGAAAATTTAAAATCGACCCAAAAACACGGTTTTTGTGGACTATCCACGAAAAAACCTCGATTGGGCCCTGAAATATAATCGGATGAAAATTGACAGGAGGCATCCTAGACACATATAATGGAGTATGGAACAAGAAAATTTTGTAAAAGTTGCCAAGGCACAGCCCAAACCATCGGTTTTGTCCATTATGCAAACGCTCGAATCGAGCTAGATCAAATGACACCGTAAAACTATCCAGAAAAAGGAATGACATTGCAAGAAGCTACGATTATGCTCCAATACACTCTACGAACATGTTTGGTAATTTTTTGAACTTTATATGGAAAATCGAATATCGACCCAAAAAGATGGTTTTTGTGGACTATAATCCACGAAAAAACCTCGATTCGGCCCCGAAATAGAATCGAACGAAAATTAGTAGGAGGCATCATAGACACATATAATAGAGTATGGAACAAGAAAATTTGCTAAAAGTAGTCTAGGCACAGCCCAAACCATTGGTTTTGTCCATTATGCAAATGCTCGAATCGAGTTAGCTCTAAACACACTGTAAAACTATCCAGAAAGAGGAATGATAATGCCACAAGCTACTATTATACTTCAATACACCCTACGAACATGCTTGGTAATTTTTTTAATTTTTTCCAAATAATTGAAAATCGACCCAAAAAGACGGTTTTTGTGCACTATAATCCACGAAACAAACTCTGTTTGGCCTCAAAATAGAATTGCACTAAAATTGGCAAGATGCATCCTAAACACATAATGGAGTATAGAAAAAGAAACTGGAAAACGTAGTCTAGGCACAGCCAAAATCATCGGTGTTGTCCATTATGCAAATGCTCGAATCGAGCTAGCGCTAAACACACTGTAAAACTATCAAGAAAGACGAATGATATTGCCGCAAGCTACGATTATGCTCCAATACATCCTACGAACATGCTTGGTAAATTTCTGAACTTTTTCCAGAAAATCAAAAATCAATCAAAAAAGACGTTTATTGTGGACTATAATGCACGAAAAAACCTCGATTCGGCCCCGAAATAAAATCGGACGAAAATTGACAGGAGGCATCCTAGACACATATAATGGAGTATAGACCACAAAAATTTGCTTAAAGTAGCCTAGGCACAGCCCAAACCATCGGTTTTGTCCATTATGCAAATGCTCGAATCGAGTTAGCTCTAAACACACCGTAAAATTAGCCAGAAAGAGGAATGACATTGCCACACGCTACAATTATGCTCCAATACAGGCTACGAACATGCTTGGTAATATTTTGAACTTTATCCGAAAAATCGAAAATCGACCCAAAAAGAGCTTTTTGTGGAGTATAATCCACGGAAAAACCTCGATTCGGCCCCGAAATATAATCGGACGAAAATTGACATGAGGCATCCTAGACACATATAATGGAGTATTGAACACGAAAATTTTCTAAAAGTAGCCTAGGCACAGCCAAAACCATCGGTTTTGTCCATTATGCAAATGCTCGAATCGAGTTAGCTCTAAACACACCGTAAAGTTAGCCAGAAAGAGGAATGACATTGCCACACGCTACAATTATGCTCCAATACAGGCTATGAACATGCTTTGTAATATTTTGAACTTTATCCGGAAAATCGAAAATCGACCCAAAAATACGGTTTTTCTGGACTATAATCCACGAAAAAACTTCGATTCAGCCCCGGAATAGAATCGAACGAAAATTAGCCAGAGGCATCCTATACACATATTATGGAGTATGGAACAAGAAAATTTGCTAAAAGTAGCCTAGGGACAGCCCAAACCATCAGTTTTGTCCATTATGCACATGCTCGAATCGAGCTACCTCTAAACAAACCGTAAAACTATCCAGAAAGAGGAATGAAATTGCCACAAGCTACGATTATGCTCCAATACACCTTACGAACATGCTTGGTAATTTTTTGAACTTTTTTCTGAAAATTGAAAATCGACCCAAAAAGAGCTTTTTGTGGACTATAATCCACGAAAAAACCTCGATTCGGCCCCGAAATATAATCGGACGAAAATTGACAGGAGGCATCCTAGACACATATAATGGAGTAAGGGACAAGAAAATTTGCTAAAAGTATCCTAGGCACAGCTCAAATCATCGGTTTTGTCCATTATGCAAATGCGCGAATCGAGTTAGCTTAAAACACACTGTAAAACCATCCAGAAAGAGGAATGATATTGCCACAAGCTACGATTGTGCTCTATAATACCCTACGAACATGCTTGATAATTTTTTGAACTTTTTCCAGAAAATTGAAAATCGACCCAAAAAGACGATTTTTGTGGAATATAATTCACCAAAAAACCTCGGTTTGGCCTCAAAATAGAATCGCACTAAAATTGGCAGGAGGCATCATAGACACATAATGGAGTATAGAAAAAGAAAATTTGGAAAAAGTAGCCTAGGCACATCCCAAACCATCGGTGTTGTCAATTATGCAAATGCTCGAATCGATCTAGCGCTAAACACACTGTAAAACTATCAAGAAAGTCGAATGATATTGCCACAAGCTGCAATTATGCTCCAATACACCCTATAAACATGCTTGGTAATTTTTTAAACTTTTTCCAGAAAATTGAAAATCGACCCAAAAAAACGGTTTTTGTGGACTATAATCCACGAAAAAACCTCGATTCGGCCCAGAAATATAATCGGACAAAAATTGACAGGAGGCATCCTAGACACATAAAATGGAGTATGGAACAAGAAAATTTGGTAAAAGTAGCATAGGCACAGCCCAAACCATCGGTTTTGTCCATTATGGAAATGCTCGAATTGAGTTAGCTCTAAACACACCATAAAGCTATCCAAAAAGAGGAATGACATTGCCACACGCTACAATTTTGCACCAATACAGGCTACGAACATGCTTGGTAATTTTTTGAACTTTGTCCGGAAAATCGAAAATCGACCCACAAAGACGGTGTTTGTGGACAATAATCCACGAAAAAACCTCGATTCGGCCCCGAAATAGAAGTGAATGAAAAATAGTAGGAGGCATCCTACAAACATATAATGGAGTTAGGAACAAGAAAATTTGCTAAAAGTAGCATAGGCACAACCCAAACCATCGGTTTTGTCCAATATGCAAATGCTCGAATCGAGCTAGCTCTGAAAACACCGTAAAACCATCCAGAAAGAGGAATGATATTACCACAATCTACGATTATGCTCCAACACACCCTACGAACATGCTTGGTAATTTTTTGAACTTTTTCCAGAAAATTGAATATCGACCCCAAAAGACGGTTTTTGTGCATTATAATCCACGAAAAAAACTCTGTTTGGCCTCAAAATAGAATCGCACTAAAATTGGCAAGAGACATCCTAGACACATAATGGAGTATAGAAAAAGAAAATTTGGAAAACGAAGTCTAGGCACAGCTAAAACCATCGGTGTTGTCCATTATGCAAATGCTCGAATCGATCTAGCGCTAAACATACTGTAAAACTATCAAGAAAGACGAATGATATTGCCGCAAGCTACGATTATGCTTCAATACATTCTACGAACATTCTTGGTAAATTTCTGAACTTGTTCCAGAAAATCAAAAATCGACCCGAAAAGACGGTCATTGTGGACTATAATGCACGAAAAAACCTCGATTCGGCCCCGAAATATAATCGGACGAAAAATTGACAGGAGGCATCCTAAACACATATAATTGAGTATGGAACAAGAAAATTTGCTAAAAGTATCCTAGGCACAGCCCAAACCATCGGTTTTGTCCATTATGCAAATGCGCGAATCGAGTTAGCTCTAAAGACACCGTAAAGCTATCCAAAAAGAGGAATGACATTGCCACACGCTACAATTATGCTCCAATACAGGCTACGGACATGCTTGGTAATTTTTTGAACTTTATCCGGAAAAATGAAAATCGACCCAAAAAGACGGTTTTTGTGGATCCACAAAAAAACCTCGATTCGGCCCCGCAATAGAATCGAACGAAAATTAGCGGGAGGCATCCTAGACACATATAATGGAGTTAGGAACAACAAAATTTGCTAAAAGTAGCTTAGGCACAGCCCAAACCATCGGTTTTGTCCATAATGCAAATCCTCAAATCGAGCTAGCTCAAAACACACCGTAAAACCATCCAGAAAGAGGAATTTTATTGCCACAAGCTACGATTGTGCTCTAACACACCCTACGAACATGCATGGTAATTTTTTGAACTTTTTCCAGAATATTGAAAATCGACCCAAAAAGAAGATTTTTGTGGAATATAATTCACGAAAAAACCTTGGTTTGGCCTCAAAATAGAATCGCACTAAAATTGGCAAGAGGCATCATAGACACATAATGGAGTATAGAAAATGAAAATTTTGAAAAAGTAGCCTAGGCACAGCCCGAACCATCGGTGTTGTCCATTATGCAAATGCTCGAATCGAGCTAGTGCTAAACACACCGTAAAACAATCAAGAAGGACGAATGACATTGCCAGAAGTTACAATTATGCTCCAATACACCCTACGAACATGCTTGGTAATTTTTTGAACTTTATCCGGAAAATCGAAAATCGACATAAAAAGACGGTTTTTGTTGACTATAATCCATGAAAAAACTTCGATTGGCCCCCAAATAGAATCGAACGAAAATTAGCAGGAGGCATCCTAGACACATATAATGGAGTATGGAACAAGAAAATTTGGAAAAAGTAACCTAGGCACATCCCAAACCATCGGTTTTGTCCATTATGCAAATGCTCGAATCGAGCTAGCTCTAAACACACCGTAAAACTATCCAGAAAGAGAAATGACATTGCCAAAAGCTACAATTATGCTCCAATACACCCTATGAACATGCTTGGTAATTTTTTAAATTTTTTCCAGAAAATTGAAAATCGACCCAAAAAGACGGTTTTTGTGGACTATAATCCACGAAAAAACCTCGATTCGGCCCAGAAATATAATCGGACGAAAATTGATAGGAGGTATCCTAGACACGTATAATGGAGTAAGGAACAAGAAAATTTGCTAAAAGTATCCTAGGCGCAGCTCAAAACATCGGTTTTGTCCATTATGCAAATGCGCGAATCGAGTTAGCTCTAAACACACCGTAAAGCTATCCAGAAAGAGGAATGACATTGCCACACGCTACAATTATGCTCCAATACAGGCTACGGACATGCTTGGTAATTTTTTGAACTTTATCCGGAAAAATGAAAATCGACCCAAAAAGACGGTTTTTGTGGATCCACAAAAAAACCTCGATTCGGCCCCGCAATAGAATCGAACGAAAATTAGCGGGAGGCATCCTAGACACATATAATGGAGTTAGGAACAAGAAAATTTGCTAAAAGTAGCTTAGGCACAGCCCAAACCATCGGTTTTGTCCATTATGCAAATGCTCGAATCGAGCTAGCTCAAAACACACCGTAAAACCATCCAGAAAGAGGAATGATATTGCCACAAGCTACAATTGTGCTCTAATACATCCTACGAAAATGCTTGGTAATTTTTTGAACTTTTTCCAGAAAATTGAAAATCGACCCAAAAAGACGGTTTTTGTGCACTATAATCCACGAAAAAAACTTTGTTTGGCCTCAAAATAGAATCGCACTAAAATTGGCAAGAGGCATCCTAGACACATAATGGAGTATAGAAAAAGAAAATTTGGAAAACGAAGTCTAGGCACAGCCAAAACCATCGGTGTTGTCCATTATGCAAATGCTCGAATCGATCTAGTGCTTAAGACACTGTAAAACTATCAAGAAAGACGAATGATATTGCCGCAAGCTACGATTATGCTTCAATACATCCTACGAACATGCTTGGTAAATTTCTGAACTTTTTCCAGAAAATCAAAAATCGACCCAAAAAGACGGTTATTGTGGACTGTAATGCACGAAAAAACCTCGATTCGGCCCCGAAATATAATCGGACGGAAATTGACAGGAGGCATCCTAGACACATATAATGGAGTATGGAACAAGAAAATTTGCTAAAAGTATCCTAGGCACAGCCCAAACCATCGGTTTTGTCCATTATGCAAATGCGCGAATCGAGTTAGTTCTAAACACACCGTAAAGCTATCAAGAAAGAGGAATGACATTGCCACACGCTACAATTATGCTCCAATACAGGCTACGGACATGCTTGGTAATTTTTTGAACTTTATCCGGAAAATCGAAAATCGACCCAAAAAGACGGTTTTTGTGGACTATAATCCACGAAAAAACCTCGATTTGGCCCCGGAATAGAATCGAAAGAAAATTAGCAGGTGGCATCCTAGACACATATAATGGAGTTAGGAACAAGAAAAATTGCTAAAAGTAGCTTAGGCACAGCCCAAACCATCGGTTTTGTCCATTATGCAAATGCTCGAATCGAGCTAGCTTAAAACACACCGTAAAACCATCCAGAAAGAGGAATGATCTTGCCACAAGCTACGATTGTGCTCTAACACACCCTACGAACATGTTTGGTAATTTTTTGAACTTTTTCCTGAATATTGAAAATCGATCCAAAAAGACGATTTTTGTGTAATATAATTCAAGAAAAAACCTCGGTTTGGCCTCAAAATAGTATCGCACTAAAATTGGTAGGAGGCATCCTAGACACATAATGGAGTATAGAAAAAGAAAATTTGGAAAAAGTAGCCTAGGCACAGCCCAAACCATCGGTGTTGTCCATTATGCAAATGCTCGAATCGAGCTAGTGCTAAACACACCGGAAAACAATCAAGAAGGACGAATGACATTGCCAGAAGTTACAATTATGCTCCAATGCACCCTACGAACATGCTTGGTAATTTTTTGAACTTTACCCGAAAAATCGAAAATCGACCAAAAAAGACGGTTATTGTGGACTATAATCCATGAAAAAAAAACAATCAAATAATCAAGACGGAGAACTCTCTCTCTCATGGTAGTTACAGTGCGATACTCAGACTCACTTTAACGTCCATCTTTTCTTCTCCCTACCATGGGTAGGAGAGGGAGACCTCCCAAGATTACTACGAATTCTGAATCAGCGTCTCACGCTCTTCAAGATGATAGTCTTATTGAAGGAAATGGTGAGGTGGGTGAAATGGGAATTTCTACCCAGCAAGGTAGTCGTGTTCTCCGTTCAGCCACTACACTGAAAGACTTTTTGCCACCTCTTCCAGGTGTCTTGGGTTCTTCTGCTGGTGAGATTCCATCTGTTTTGCATAATTCTGTCCCTGTTCCTCATGATCAACATGTTTCACCTGATCCTGAGGTCCCTGTTTCTGGTATTGACTTGGTTGGGGTTAATTCTGGTCCTAGTAATGTGAATGATATTACTCAGGATATGCATGCTACTTCTTATGCTGGGAGGGTTAAGTTTAGCAGTATTAAGGGACAAGCTCAAGTTGATATGTCTTTAAGTTTACATCCTGATGTGTCTGAGTCAGATGAGGTTACTATTTCTGAGGAGGATATAGATGAGGAAATCAAGTTTTGAAGGTATACTCTGGTGGGTACTTTTGTTGGCTTCAAGCCTAAGCTTACTCAGGTGGAGGAATTTGTTCGGAGGCATTGGTCTCATGTTGATAAACCTAAGGTTTTGTTTTACAAGAAAAACTGGTTTTATTTTCGTTTTGGGAAGGAGGAGGACATGAACACTATTCTTAAGGGTGGGCCATGGAGTTTGATGGGTTGTACTATGCTCTTGAAGAATTGGACCCCTTTCTTTAGTCAAGAAGTGGACAACATGACTGTTTTCCCTGTTTGGGTGCTGCTGAATGACTTGGATCCCTGTTTCTGGTCAAATGTTGCGCTTAGCAAACTTGCCAGTAAAATTGGAAAGCCCTTGTTTGCTGACAAGCTTACTACTACCAAGGAGAAGATTGCTTTTGCTAGGCTTCTTATTGAGGTTGACATTGCTAAACCCTTGTGTGATCATATCTGGGTTAACTCCCCTATTGGTAGAATCAAGCAGCGGGTAGTTTATGAATGGCTGCCTTACTACTGCTCTGGTTGCAAGTCTCTTGGGCACACTTTAGATAAGTGTAAGCATGCTAAGAAAGTCTTCAAGCCTATTCAGGCCAAGCCTGTTCCAGCTGTTTTATCTGTGCCAAATGCTGATACTGCTGTTCCTCTTCCTACTGATGACCAGGGTGAGGCTGCAATTGTCATGCCTGACCATGATATTGCTAAGGATGCTGAACCTGATCCTGAGATTGAGACTCTGAGCTCCCCCATCTCTGTTCTTATGCCTGGGGCTTTGGACAGTGCTACTCTTGTTAGGAAGAGCAAGAGCTTCCTTTCTGGTGTGCATTCTTTTCACAGTGCAAACTCTTTTGCTTTGCTTGGTGAGGATGCTCTCCTTGGTGATGGACCTAAGTATGCTAGTGCTACTGTTTCTTCAGAGGTGGCCTTGGATAGACCCCCTCTCCAGGACCCTCCATGAATATCTGCAGCTGGAATATCAGGGGTTTCAATGAACCCCTGAAGCAGCAGGAAGTGTTGAGCTTCCTGTTTAAGAATAAAGTGGGGCTGATGGCTGTGTTAGAAACTAGAATGAGGGCAGGTAAAGCTAAGAAAATTTTCAAAAAAAGATTTTCTAGATTTAGTTTACAGCATAACTACTCTGAACATCATAATGGTCGGATTTGGCTCCTTTGGCTGCCTCATCTCACTAATGTTGAGGTCCTTGTTGTTACTGCTCAATTTATACATTGTAGAGTTGAGCATTTGGCTAGTGGTTTCTCTTGTTTTATTACTATAGTTTATGCTTTTAATGATGGTTTAGCAAGGAGAGTTGTTTGGGATTCTTTGCTGGATTTTGCTAGCAATATGGTTGAGCCTTGGCTAGTCCTTGGTGATTTCAATGTGGTTCTTAGGGAGGAGGAAAGGCTTAGTACTTGTCCCCCTGATTATAGGGATATAGAGGATTTCAGTGATTGTGTTATGGCTGCTGGACTTTCTGATTTGCTGGGCACTGGCTGTACCTATACTTGGTGTAATATGCAGGATGGGCTTGCTAGGAAATGGTCTAAGTTAGATCGTGCTCTTGTCAACTCTTCTTGGCTTCTGCAGATTTCTGGTTCCTCTTCTGAATTCTTGCCTGCTGGCTGTTCAGACCACTCACCTGTTCTGGTGAGAGTGCCTGTCTCCTTCACTCCTGCTGTTAAGCAGTTTCGTTACCTCAATTGCTGGAGCTCTTCTCCTTCTTTTCTTGCTGATGTTTTTAGTTCCTGGAATCAGCCAGTTGAGGGGACTAGAATGTTCCAATTGGTGTCAAAGCTCAAGAGATTAAAGCCAGTTCTGCATCTTATTCATAGAACTTCCTACTCTAGTATAAGTTGTAGAGTTGATAAAGCTAGATCTGAGCTTGAATTATGTCAGCTCAATGTGCAGGCTGATCCTCTGAATTACCAGCTTCTAGATCAGGAAGCTCATCTTAGAGCTCAATTCTGTAAACTCAGGAAGGCAGAGTTGAGTGTCCTTGTTCAGAAAGCTAAAATTCATGATCTCCAGCTCTCTGATGCTAATACTAAGTTTTTCCATGCTAAAGTTGTTGAGAGAAGATTTATTTCCCATATTAGCAGGATCAAGGATATTCATGGTCAGTTGCATGATACTCCATCTTCTATTGAAGCTGCTTTTGTCTCATATTATCAAGGCCTGCTAGGTGATTCTGGTGTTGTCTCTGATATGAATTGGTCTCTTATTGCTGGAGGAGCCACCTTGTCTGCTGCTGCTCAGGAGGACCTCTTAAAACCAATGTCTGATGCTGAGATTAAAGCAGCTCTGTTTTCTATTGGTGATAATAAGAGTCCAGGGCCTGATGGTTTCTCTTCTGGCTTTTTTAAGCACTCCTGGTCCATTGTCTGTGCTGACTTTTGTAGTGCTATCAGGGATTTTTTTAGGACTGGGAAACTTTTGAGGCAGGTTAACTCCACCTTGATAGTGCTTCTTCCTAAAGGTCAGGTTACAGAGTCAGTTACTGACTTTAGACCTATATCTTGTTGCAGTACTATTTATAAGACTATTACCAAAGTCTTATCTAATAGATTGCAAGTTTTCATAGCTGAGCTTATTGGTATTGAGCAGGCAACTTTTATCAAGGGGAGGGGCATTATGGATAATGTTCTCTTGGCTCAGGAACTGTCCACGAAATATGGGAGGAGTTGTGTTTCTCCTAGGTGTATTTTTAAGATTGACATAAAGAAAGCTTTTGACTCTGTTCATTGGACTTTTTTAGAGCAATGCCTTGGATACTATGGCTTTCCATTGCAGTTCATTCAGTGGATCATGTGCTGCTTGAGGGGGGCTAGATTTTCCCTCTGCATTAATGGTAAGTCTGTGGGTTATTTTGCAGGGAAAAAAGGTCTGAGGCAAGGGGATCCCCTGTCTCCCTATCTCTTTGTGCTGTGCATGGAGGTCTTATCTAGGCAGCTGAGATTGTTAAGCAATGCCAGAGGCTTCTCTTTCCACCCTAAATGCTGCAGGATTGGGCTGACTCATCTTGTGTTTGCAGATGATTTACTCATCTTTACCAGGGGTGATGTTCCTTCCTCTCAAGTTGTTGCTGAATGTTTGTCAGTCTTTGCTTCTAGCTCAGGTTTATGTGCTAATCCATCTAAAACTTGTGTCTATTTTGGTGGTGTTGATATTTCTGTCAAGGCTGCTATTCTGCAAAGTACAGGGTTTATTGAGGGTTTTTTCCCTTTTATATATCTTGGACTTCCCTTGAATTCCTCTAGGCTGTCTGCAGGCATGTATCAGTCCCTCTTGGACAGGATCAGAACTAAACTCTTGCATTGGGCTAACAATTTCCTCTGGGATGCTGGGAAGTGTCAGCTTATGAACACTGTAATCTTTGGTATAGAGAATTATTGGTGCTCTGGCCTTCTCTTGCCTATCAGCATTGTGAAGAAAATCCATAGAATGTGTAAAGATTTTCTCTGGGGTAACTCTGAGCTGCACAGAAGAATTGCCTTTAAGAGCTGGTCTTCTATTTGTACCCCTAGGGAGGAGGGTGGTCTTGGCATTAAGGAAGTGCTAGGTTGGAATAAAGCTATGCTTTTGAGGTGGATTGTTCAGTGGCAGTCAAAAGCTGACACTGTTTGGTTTAGGTGGGTGAGTAAATACCATTGTCATTCTAGCCCTTTGTGGTCTGTTGGTATCCATGGAGATGTCTCAGAATCTTGGAGGGGGATCTTATCTGTTAGGGATGACTTTGATAATGCTGTTGGTGGTGTGGACCAGGCAAAGCAGCTTCTGCAGTCTTGGTGCAGGGCAGGTAAGCTGCAGATTAGCAAAGCCTACAAGTTTTTCTGTGCCAGTGGTAGGAAGCTTTCTGGTCAGAAAACCATTTGGGACTCATCAGCTGTTCCTAAGCATTCTATTATCACCTTATTTGCAGCTCAAAATTGTCTGGCCACCATCGATAATTTGGCTAGAAGGGGGTTGCAGATTGTTAATAGGTGTGTGTTGTGTGGTAGGGATAATGAGTCTGCTAATCATCTCTTCTTTCACTGTCACTTCTCTCAGCAAATCTGGCAGAATGTTCTGGTGTGGGTGGGTTGTTGCAGTCTTTCTTACAATTTGAGGGCTGCTTTGAGGTGGCTTGATCGCAATGTTAGGGGCAAAAGCTGGAGGAATTGCTTGATCAGATGTGCTCTCAATGCCACTGTGTATTACTTGTGGCTTGAGAGGAATGCTAGAATTTTCAGCAACATATGTAGTAGTCAATCTAGTGTTCTTAGGTTGATTAAATTTGCTGTCAGTGTTCGTATGTTCTACTCTGCTAGGAGTAGTGATGAGGGTGATATCTCAAATGTGCTTGTAAATCATTGATTGTGCAACTCTCTTGGAGTTGTATTCCCCGGGTTGTTAACTTTTTTAAGGTGAAATAAAGCTATTTTAATCTTCAAAAAAAATATAATCCATGAAAAAACTTCGATTCGGCCCCCAAATAGAATCAAACGAAAATTAGTAGGAGGCATCCTAGACATATATAATGGAGTATGGAACAAGAAAATTTGGAAAAAGTAACCTAGGTACATCCCAAACCATCGGTTTTGTC
>CAAKMY010109074.1:0-19418 GCA_901111285.1 Corrigiola litoralis | reverse complement strand
CTATGAACATGCTTGGTAATTTTTTTAACTTTTTCCAGAAAATTGAAAATCGACCCAAAAAGACGGTTTTTGTGGACTATAATTCACGAAAAAACCTCGGTTTGGCCTCAAAATAGAATCGCACTAAAATTGGCAGGAGGCATCCTACACACATAACGGAGTATAGAAAAAGAAAATTTGCAAAAAGTAGCCTAGGCACAGTTCAAACCATCGGTGTTGTCCATTATGCAAATGCTCGAATCGAGCTAGCGCTAAACACACCGTAAAACTATCAAGAAAGACGAATGATATTGCCACAAGCTATGATTATGCTCCAATACATCCTACGAACATGCTTGGTAAATTTCTGAACTTTTCCCAGAAAATCAAAAATCGACCCAAAAAGACGGACTTTGTGTACTATAATCCACGAAAAAACCTCGATTCGGCCCCAAAATAGAATCGGACGAAAATTAGCAGGAGGCATTCTAGACACATATAGTGGAGTATGGAACATGAAAATTTGCTAAAAGTAGCCTTGGCACAGCCCAAACCATCGGTTGTGTCCATTATGCAAATGCTCGAATCGAGTTAGCTCTAAACACACCTTAAAACTATCAAGAAAGAGGAATGACATTGCCGCAAGCTACAATTATGCTCCAATACACCCTACGAACATGCTTGGTAAATGTCTAAACTTTTCCCAGAAAATCAAAAATCGACCTAAAAAGACGGTTTTTGTGGACTATATCCGCGAAAAAACCTTGGTTCGGCCCCGAAATAGATTTGGACGAAAATTGGCAGGAGGCATCCTAGACACATATAATGGAGTATGGAACAAGAAAATTTGGAAAAAGTAACCTAGGCACATCCCAAACCATCGGTTTTATCCATTATGCAAATGCTCGAATCGAGCTAGCTCTAAACACACCGTAAAACTATCCAGAAAGAGAAATGACATTGCCACAAGCTACAATTATGCTCCAATACACCCTATGAACATGCTTGGTAATTTTCTTAAATTTTTCCAGATTATTGAAAATCGACCCAAAAAGACGGTTTTTGTGGACTATGGGTCATGAGTTGAGAATGGTCCTGATGATTTCAAAAAATAGAAAAGAAAAAAACAAGGATCTTAGACAACAAATCCCACGAAAAAAAAAAAAAAGATTGATATTCACTAATCAGACAGCTATAGCAAAATTGATCTCACAGTTCGTGAGCTGAAAACAAACAGAACTCTAATACTGGATTACTACCAAAATCCAATTCTACACATTCCGTTCAAAATGAGAATTGCGCTACCAAAACGCATAAAATTTTGCTTCAAATACAATTACAAACATTTTTGATTACAGAAAGGCAACTACAAGAGGAAATCCAATTTCCAACTCTGTTATATACAACTTTATTTCTAGCACAAAAGAATATTTTCCCACGTAAAAAACAATATGGGAAAAGAATTTGTATAGTAACACTGTAGTCTATAACCAAGGGCAAGAAGAGACTGGCAAAAATACGTCCAATCTGCACCCAATGTAGCAGCAAAAGAAAATGACGTTTCTACGAAGAAAAAAGAGCTTCCAAATAATCATCAACATAGGCTAAACAAGGCCAGTGATCCGTTCTAATTCGAACCAATGTGGAACTCTTAGAGACTTCCAGACGGAATAGGAGATGATACCTGGGCGGAAGGAATATCAACACAAAAAAGCATCCAATGTTTGACTTACAACCATTTATCTTACTATCTTTGTCATCTTCATTGTCAATGTACGTCAGATAAAGTGGGCGTCCATCGGACACAGTGACTGAATCACTCTCATCAGCAGAATCTGACCATACATCGATCCATGTGACATCCTTGATCAAGCCTCCATCCTTCACAACATCCACAAGAGGTGCACCAATCACGCTAACAACAAAAGGGGCTAAATATCGTTCAACAACACGAGTTGTGAAGGTTGAATGAACTTCAAGCAGCTTAACTGACTGTGTACCATAGATAGCTGCAGACCCCTTCCCACCCTTCAATGTAAAGGTTTCCCTGCCAGAGTTGGAAGAGGAACCACAGGCCTCCCACAAAGCATCAAAAAGACGAGAGTAATACTCAGGTCTTCCATCTTCAGAAATCTCAGCTGGAGCAACAACCTTAAGGAACATGTCCTCAATGCCAATTGGAACGCCTTGAATCTTCCCATGAATAATCTGACCGTTTTCAGAGTTTGCATCAACAGAAACATCCACCAGACCTGGCACAGGTTCTAGTGGTTCTAACTCGATCGTAACTGGTGACCTAGAGACGGACTTTTCTCTTGAAAGAGTTCCATGCAGGACAATATCTGTAGAATTCTGAGGCAGATTTTCATCAGGAGATGATTCACCCAGTAGGAATGGGATATGATATGATGGCATTGAACCATATGGAGCTGATGACGAGAACTTGAGCACTATTCCATACATAGCAGGAGCATCTAATTCATCAGAATCATTGGCTGCCGAATCTGTTCCCCATACGCGTTTAAAGGGCTCAGCCATGAACCTCAAAGTACAAGGTATTCTAATCTTAAGCCCTGACATGTGTCTACAATCAGGAATGCAAGAAAAATGCTTCCTTAATAGGTTTACTATCTCCGAAATTTTGGAATCCATCACTCTCAGTGGCTCTTGTGGTTGATCTATTCTTTTGCAGTCAGGGATATACTCAAGAGTATCATTACCATTGGACTCTTTGCCATTCAACACTGGTTCATCATCCTTTATGTCATCCTGGTTAACCTCATAACCTAAAGCAGGTATAGACAAGGACCAACATTGTTTCACAAGCAGCGGTATCACTCTCTCAAGATGGATGTAAGATGAAATACTTCTAGATTTCTTCAGATCATTGGAAAAACGAGGAGACTGAACACTAAAGATTGAACTTGCATGTGGTGATGGAGAAATGCCAATTGATTGGTCCCCAAGGTTCAGTATGTGCCTGAGTCTTTTCCCTGGTATGCATATTAACATCCGAAGGTAAATCCTACAGATGACAGAACTTTAGGTGAGTACAAGGCAAAGGGTGGAAGGTGGGGCTTAATCCATAAACCTAAAAACAGTAAAGCCATGAGCCAATTATTTGAACATATGCTAAGATAAAAGTCACTCTGTCTATATGCATAATATACAGAACTACAGAAGTAGAGAGAAGGGATCGTCTGCCCTCCCTCTTGTATGCAAGTCAAATAAAATTTAATGGAGTCTACATATAAAGCAAAAAGAAGCAAAGAATGCAGAAGCAAACTGACAGTAAACACAAGCATCATTACAAAAGAAACGCTGATGATAGTACCTGGCATTGTCGCGAACCTCCAGATCAGGAAAATAAAGAGAAGTAAATGCAAGGAGGCGAGAAAGTCCCATGAACAAGCGGGAGCTATGGTGGTGCATCATCATCGTCCGGCAAACACCAAGGACTTTACTTCCCTGGGACCATGTCCTCAATCCAGCATCTGGACCGTGCTTCACAACAAGGAAACTTGTGAACTTTGTTAGCAGCTCCAGCAGTCTCTGAGGGGGAACAGTATCATTTTTCCCAATTTTGTCAAATATCAGGAAATATGCTGACAGTCTGTAGTTTATGACAACTTTAGGAAGTAAATGCTCATCAAATATCTGGAGCAGCTTCTCCCCCAACCAGCAGTGCGTTTGGCAGCTCAATAAGCGGTCAATAAAAGCAACAGCCACAGGAACCAATTTGCGATAGTCCAATAGCAACGTCACAAGCATTGTCTGCAACAAATAATCACAAAAAAGAATTCACAATTTGCAGGAAAAAATCTCATCATTCGTAAGTTGTTGATTTGTAGATACATCATGCATGATCTATGATGCTTCAGGATTATTTTTGTATCCACTACCCTTCCTTATAGGGTTGCATCCATAATTTGAGGCACGAGATTTTGTCCCTAGCCCTCCTCTTCCTATCGGAGGGTCTGTTTCTTCACCGTATTGTTCTTGTTTTCAATAAAGTTCAGATAAAAAGACAGATATTCAAAACTTTGGACATTCAGGAAAATATTAGGGAAGATGCACCAGAAATGGGAATGGTCACGATAGCTCAGCTGCCAGAGCAGAGCACTAAAAAAATCCTAGTGTCACCAGTTAAAACCTGGTTCCTGGCTTAGAATATATTTATAATTGAGTCTATATGATGCGGATATACATATTCGTCAATAGTCAGAATCATAGCATTACACAGTGTTGTAGAATTCGCTTGGGCCCCCGTCGAATTCTATTTCAAATCTGCGAATAAATACAGTGTTCACTTTGCTAAGCACCCAAATTACCTCACATATATTTGAAATTGTTTGTTTCACTTCACCTCACATATCACTGGCCAGAAGTAAGACACTTGGGTGAGTGACGGCGATGAATTTCGGTGGTGGAAGGTGATATGAATGGCTGCCAGACAAATAATATTTTGTTTGGCATCCTGTTTATGGAGTGATCAGTGATCCATATATTGCCTGTCAGTCAGGAGTCTAAATAGTTCAGCACCAACTAGAATCTAAATTTATTGCAATCTCAAAGGCAATATTATGTACTCTTTTTGCATCTGTCTTCAGAGTCTATCCATAATGTATCCACTAGTCAAATTTCTGTGGTTCGATTTTCTTATTTGGCTACTTGAGCTTGCCTTTGCATCTAGCTTAAGGCCCATCGTCATTAAACAGTGGGACTGGGATGTGTCTTCATACTATATTCTGCTGATGTACTACGAGTAATATGAACTATTTGTGACATCTTTGTGCCAAGTGACCGCACCATTTGGCCTTTTTGTTGGCGAAATACTTTCCAATTTTTGTATGTGTGGTTCCAACCTTCAAGTCCATTAGGAAATTCATATTGGACGTCTCATTCCACACTGCCACCTTGGCTAGGGGCGAACTTGCATAATTGTGTGAGCATAGAGAGTGAGAAAATTACGTTGAAGCAACACCATGTATCAGTTCTGGACCGAAGAGAAAAATTATACAGGGTTATGTCAGCATAAGAAAGTAGGAGTTTAGTTAAAGCAGCGAAATGTGCAGCTTCTAGACTGGAGAGTTCGGAATCTTCGGATGCTAGCCAAAGGGAAAAGATGAACATTTTAGCTTTATGTATGAGCTTATAAGGAAAATGAATGGAATTGGGCATGACATGTTGAAACAGTTCTGGTAACTATGTCGCATGTGAATTAGTCCTATGGCTTTCAGTTGCATAACAGAGTCCTTGAGTTATTCAGTGGTGGAGAGAATTCTAGTAGCTTTCTAGGTTACATAAGTAATTGGGTATGAGATTTTCAATTAATAGTTGGAAAGTGAAGACCGATATACCTATTTGAAGTAGACCCAGTCGCTAAAACATTAATTATGTTAAAGGAGGGCCATATAAGTACTAGTGACTCGCTTCCAAATCTTTTATGTGTGCACAATCATAACAGCTTATTAATTTAAACATGTAATTCGCTAGGGCTTGAGAGCGAGTTCTGTAAAAAGTCTTGTCAATGAACTCAAGTGTAGACTTTCTGACGTTTAGATAGCAGCTATGGTTACTTAAATGACAACATCATGAGATCACCAATTACTAGGTCACATAAAATTTTAAACTCTTTCCTTTGTGACTCAGTCTCAGATGGTATTTTTTTCTTTTCCTAGCAATGTATATATTGATCTAGTTAAATATACTTAAATACCTCAGTTAGATATATCCGCCAGAAAAGGCCAAAAAGTGTTGGCACTTGGCACATAAGTTTATATTAGACATAGTATACTACACCACAGGATCTGGTATCAGCACACCAATGTATGAAGACACATGCCACTCTTCAAAATTTTGATGATGAAGGGCCTAAAGCTAGATACAAAGCAAGCTCCAGAAGCCAAATAGGAAATTCAATGGCTAGTATAAGACTATGGTTAAAACATAGGGTATAAGATTAGTTGGAAAGTGAAGACTGATATATCTAACTGAAGTAGACCCAGTTGCTAAGAGATAAATACAGTATATGTTAAAGGAGGGTCATATAAGTACTAAGTACTAGTGACTCGCTTCAAAATCGTTTACGCGTGCTTAATCGTGACAGCTTATTAATGTAAAAATGTAATCGATTGGGCTTCAGAGTGACTTCTGTATATAGTCTATTAATAATCGTGACAAGAAAATTTACAAAACTCGCTTTCAAAGAGCGTACATAGTATTGCCTTTCTTGCAAAAAAGTTTATTTCTAGGTGGTGCTAAGTTATTTAGAACCCGAGTGGGGGAATACATAGATCACTCTATAAACAGAATGCCAGAACAAACTAATATTTGGCTGGCAGCCATTGACTTCCACCACCAAAATTCATCGCCATAACTCATCAAAGTGTCTTACTGCTAGCCAGGTAATATGTGAGGTGAAGTGAAAACAAACAATTTCAAATGTTACATACAAGTTTGTAAATGTTGGATATCAAGCACTTTTCTGAAAAGCATTCCAACGCCAGCCATCAAAACTACACTGCATCTTTTTTTCCTTTGTCTAACGCCTAAATCATAGACTGGAGATCCCTACAGCATCACTGTTTGGCAGTACAAGTACCACTTTTAACCTTCATTACACATTTCTTTAGTTACAAATACCAAGACTACTACTATGAAATTAAATGATCAATACACGACTAAGTGAAAAAGTGTGTTATATAATGCCTTAGGTAAGATCAGAATGTACCTGTATAGCATGGAAGATTGGAGACTCCATAATCATTTTGCTGACAGATGGATCAGAATCTGAATGAGATGATGCACTTATCAAGAATTTATGCAAGGTTCTGAAAGCTACAGAAGTCTCCGTGCTCCAAGGAGGCAGCCATTTCAATGCTTCAACACAAACAAGACCGTCCTTCAAGTACTTCACCTCAGACGCGCCTGAACTACCACCATTACGGCTCACGGCTGACCCAACAACGATCGAGCTTAACACAAGCAAATCCAGCTTCAATGACTTCAATGCAAGTGGATCATACACATTTGGGTAAAACCTCGACCCCATCCCGTCAAGCAACTTCCTTCTCCCCACCACATCCTTCTCCGAAACCAACCCAACAAAACCCAGCAACCAGTGAAGAACCAACAACCTAAACACCAACGGCTGCTGCGCTTCCTCAGATATCAACAACAACCGCCGACAAACCTCCCCCTCCCCCCCACTACTCTCCGAACACCACCTAGAAAGCATTAAACCCACATGCCACAGCAATGGATCATATTTATACAACAACCCGCCCAACTGAACCTTCACCAAAGACCCCTGCAAATCCAACCCCGCTGCCAACGGCATCACCACCGCCGCAAACTCCACCATCCCCCACGGTGTTAACACATGTGGCCACTCCAACAAAAAAGCCATCACCCTCTTCAACTCCCTCACACTCGTCTCCGACAATTCCCCCCCTACCCTGACTCCAAAATGCCCATCATCCCCATCACCACTCCCATCACCATCACCATTATCCAATACCAACCATGGAGGAACGTGAAACGGGACCAATGGAATGGAAGTACTAAACACCGACCCGACAAAACTAAACTTGCCAACTACAAGATTCGACACAACCTGCAAAAACAAAAAGCAGACAACTCTAGAGTTATGCTTGGTCCATTTCAACACATTTTTCGAATGCAAAAACAAAACCAGAGAACTCTAGGCTTATGCTTGGTCACTTTTAACACGTTTCTGGAAACATAGAAAGATTACCCAAAAAAGCAATTATTATACGGTGCACCCCTTGTATGATGCATCATGCACTATATCACCACTATAAGGAGACATATTCACGAAAATCAACATAGAGTCTATATCTATCAACCTCGATTATACATAATATAGCATACGCATTCACGGACCATGTAGTTCATAATCACCAAGTATTGAATACATAATCACCAATCCAAATGTATATATTCACCATTTATAGTGATAATATTGACCGGTTATATTGCACATATTCATCCATATTTCTCTAGGTGCCTGACATCTCATACTAAAGGTGTATGATATAATTTGCGCCAAAAAAGGCCCTTTTTGTGAGACAATAATCCAAACTTGCCAGCTACAAGATCAAAGACGACCTTCCATAACAACTAGAATGCATGCTAAAATCACCCAAGGGAGATAGTTTTACAAAAGTATTACTCTCATAGGTAAACTCTACCAACTCTGACAAATAAAACACTAAAGGATCTCAAGTTCCCAACGCTCGAAAAGGCCTTTTTTGTGAAACAATAATCCAAACTAGCCAACTGCAAAACCAAACCAGCCAACTACAAGATCAGACACAACCTGCAAAACCAATCGCAAATAACTCTATGGATATGCTTGATCACTTTTAACACATATCCGAAAACACAAAAAAATTGACCCAAAAAAGGGCCTTTTTTTGCGAGACGATAATCCAATTGCGTGCTAAAACAAGAGAAGGTAACTAGAAAGATGAGACACCCCTGCGAAAAACAAGAACAGGTAACTCTAGGGCTATGCTTGATCACTTTTAACACATTTCCCAAAACATAAAAAAAAAAAAAAAAAAAAGTGACCCAAAAAAGACCGTTTTCGTTCGACAACAACTCAAACTTGCCTGCGAAAACAAGAGCAAATTACAGAACCAAACTAGCTAGCGCAAATTATATCCTACACCCCCTAAACCCTAGCAATGATGCATCATGCACTAAGATAAACATAGATGAATATGTGTAATCCATTCGGTGAATTGCCAAATTAGCGCAAATTATATCCAACACCCCTACCAATATGCTCTGGAATATGTGTAATACATTCGGTGAATTGCCAAACTAGCCAAACTTACAAAGATCAAACACCAACCTGCGAAAAAAGGAGCAAATAACTCTGACAAGCATGAGTCCTCTCAATCTGACAAACCCCCCACAAATGCCCCACCACCCCCGCCAACAACGACGGAAACTCCCTCTCAAACTCCCTCAAACACTCGCACGCCACGGCCCGCACCTGCCTATCCCCCCCGTGGTTCGGCTTATTCACCACCGCCAACAACACCCCCACCATCTCCTCCACATAAACCCGAGTGCTAGCATCAATCCCCCCACCAACCCCACCATCATTAACCACAGTAAGAAATATGGAAGTGAAGGATACCAAAGCGAGTTCTTTTAAGGGGGAGGTGGGGTCCAGGAGGAGGGAGTGGAGGGTGGAGAGGAGGGAGGGGAGGGAGAGGGAGGGGGGGATGGCGGTGAAGATGGTTGAGGAGAAGTCGTCGAGGAAGGTGAGGAGGTGGGGTTTGAGGGAGGAGGGGAAGGTGGGTTTGAGGAGGGAGGAGAGGAGGGTGGGGAGGGGGAGGTGGAGGGTGGGAGGAGGGTGGTTGTTGTGGTGGAAGGAGTGGATTATGAGTTCGACGTCTTGGGGGGTTACGGTGGTGGTTGCGGTGGTGGTGGTGGTGGCGGTGGTGGGTTTCTCCATTGTTGTGGGTGGGTGTGTTAATGGAGGTGGGTCGCCATTGGAGAGTTGCAGAGCTGAGTTCACTGAGTTGGTGAGTTACCGAGTTGGGAGGAGAGAGAAAGTGGGGGTGAGTGGGAGGGAGGGAGGGGAGTGGATTGAGTATCGAGCTAGCAAAGTTGACCCGATCCGACCTGACCCAACCAGAGGGAGTTTAAGTGAGGGGTTGGGGAATCTAGACCCGATAGAACCCGAGAAAATATTAGTTAGAAACGACTCGGCTATAGGAGTGCTTTGTGAGTGGGAGGGAGGGAAGGAAGTCTATCTAATTTTCATTTTATTGTTTTGAGTAGATCTGGTAAAACCGAGCCGATTTGAGTAAATTTAAGTGATGGGTCGGAAAAACCTGGATCCAATAACGCCCGAGAAGATAGTATGTATAATAAAGAAAATGAAGGAATGGAGTAGATGTGATGTTTAATGGAAATATGGTGTGGTCGACAAAGTATGAAAGTTGCATTGAACTGGATAGATTTGAAATAAGAAAGTTGACTTGAGTCAACCATAATATAACCCAAAACCAAGGTGATTTATTAAAATGTGTGTAAATCTAAATCCAATAAAACCCGAGAAAATATTAGTTAAAAAATAACCTTAGTTGTAAGATACACGGCGTGTATATTTGGATAAGATACACCAAGGGGGAGAGGAGTGCTTTGTGATTGGTGGGGAGGAGTAGGGATCCTCTGTCCCACTTGATGTCCCATCTCCTATCCCATGTCTTTCTTTGATTGACACATAATCCCTTGAAAAAAATAAAAGAACAATTTTTTTTTTTTGATATATTGTTGATTTGTCTAGAGGAGAAATAGTGGGACAGGAGATGAGACATGAAATGGGACAAAAATTGCTCTGGGAAGGGAGAGGAGTCTGTCTTAAAATTATAGCAAGTTGTAAGATAAGAGAAAATGGAGCTTACAAAGTCATGGCCAAATGTTGTACGGAGTAGTCCATAAGGTATCCTCTCAAATCATGATGTGTAAACCTTTGGGAGTTGCTATTTAATGAAACTAAAGATTGGCAAACTTAGCTCATTTGTGACGAGTGTTCTTAACCCCTCTCTTTTTAACATTGTTGCCATTGATAAAATTGAATGGGGAAGTAGATCAAAAATAAGAGTGGTAAGAGGATTATGTTAAACACACTTAGCTCCGGTCTGATGATTGAGCGGCGTCAAATAGCTCCCACAGCATGATTAAAGCCAATTTAACTAGGCGAGATTTAGGAGAACAAAGATGTGCTCCAACAAGGGAGTAATTAATTTGGATAGAACAATAGTATAAGCAGCAAGCTCGACTACAAGGGAGGGTTGAGAAAACTGAAAAAGATTGTTGGAGCTTTTGTGTTAATTAAGGCATCCCATAAAACAATTAAAACATTTCACCAACAATTTCTAAAAAGTTGTTCTGTTTCCTGCATTGTTCGTCTTCAAATATATAGGCTACCCTTTAGAAAGGCAGTAATTGCCTTGTCTTCAACATAAATTGAGAAAACAGTTGAAGCATGGTGCAAACTTAAACACATGTAGCAACAACAGATTTGATACATCATTCAATTCAAAAGGTTTTACATATTCAAAACAACATTATTGAACAGATGACCAAGATGGTTGATGATACATTGATGGTGAAATCCCAGAACATGCCTCCATCCAGCTGCATGCTCCTATACCTGAAACAATAGAAGAAGAGGACATACAGATATTGTAAAACATAGTAGCACTCCTTATTTTGCATAATGCTGCAGGCATATACAACACGCAAAAACTAGAAACCCCCATTAAACTCTGCCTTCTATATCTGTCATCGATCACTAGAGTCTAGAAGTACATATTAGCTTTCCATTCTCACATGTTTTCAATTCTTTGAACACGTAAAAAAACCTGATGTGGCTCTATATTTTGTTTTCAATTGTTATTGAACACTGGTAAGTAGTTTATCGGGTTTCAAAACAATGAACGTGTGGAAGTTCAAGTGGCATGCGTATTAAAAACCTGAACTTTATGAATATTGGTAACAACATGTTGATCATGGAGGCCATATATAGAGTATTTCCTGAACAGTATCTTCATCTGGCTCCCTTACCATGTTCAATGTAAGTCTGTAACCAAAGGAGATCCGTGTCTGCAAGACCATACTCCATACTAATTTGAGCATCAGTGTCTAAGCTCTTATATGACGCCTAAAAGTTCAATGTGGTGATCGATGTTATCTATCTCCCTGCGTTCACTCGTTTAACACCCACCTTTTAATAAGCCTGCAGACCTGGACTAACTGGCAAACCAAAGCAGGGCTTTGAACTCAGAAAACTGCCTAGAACATTGCCCCAACACAGCGCATGTTGCTGAAGGCAATGGCTAATTATGTGTTTTTTTAAGAGGGGGGGGGGGTATCACTACACATCGCGACCAACTCAAAGAAAAAGATAATCGGTGATAGTCATAATTGCACTGTGCCCCTACTACAGTTGACCGCCTGGGGTGATGATAGGTTATACATCGATGGGTACTGCAAAAAGTGTTCTGATCTCAACAAAGAAGTTTCTAAACCAAACAAATAAAAATAAAAAGTGGCAATGAATGACCTCATAGTGTTTTCTGTCTTTCAGATTTTGTCTTTGAGGCAAGATCTCCTAGTTTTAGTTCAATGAAAAACTTTGATTCGTACTGCTCTACTTCTATTCGCTAAAAATGTCGCTCACAGATATATCTCTGGACCTTAAATATATGCAATTAGCAAGGTCAAATTTACAAGTTTGAGAAAATACCAGAAGCTCATCTAATGTCCATGTCCATGGTCATCATGGCCATCCCAGGGATGTCTCCAGCCCTAGTAACACAGTTAAGTGCATTAGTCCAATGGTCAATGTAAAGAAGGCTTAATGAATTGGGAGGAAATTCCAAACTGGCAATCAACAATGGTGGAAAACCAAAGCTCACCAACACAACTGGACCATCTTGCTTAGCCCTGTAAAGAACCCAAAACCTGAAACATCCAATACAAATAATTTCTTAGGATATTTTCACTGTTATCAAAAGGAATAAAGTAATATACGAAATGGGCGAGAACCGGACATCTATGTAGTAGCAGAAGTTGCCGCGATCCTGAACAAGTAAACGGAAGCAGACTCTATGTGACAACAACCCGCAATCCTTATTCCTTTCTAAGCAGGAACCTCTATAAGGCATTGAGATAGTGTCAATGATGTTCACGTTGACACTAGACATACAGGTGCTTGCAAGTTGCAACTTGCAACTAACAAAATACTCAACTAACAAAATACTCTTATATCTCTCACCAACTTACATTTCTGTGTACTTGTGTTTTATGAAAATCAAGGCCAATGTAAAGTAACATTAAACATTTACACACTCAAAAGAATGGCGCATACACATACACGAAAGTAAGCCTGCATATTCGTAGAAATATGAGGAGTTATGGGCAGGACGGGTGAAAACAAATAAATAAAAGGGTACACTAAAATGCAAATATATGTTTGTTCTTAAAATACACACCTGAGAAATGGCATAATCACATATCCCAAGGCAAGCATATTCACAGACAAAACTAGGAAAATTCAAGACAGCTAAGTAAATATACTCTAGAGTGCAGAAAAAGGATGACATTTTTAGCATTATATAAACCCTTTTCATATTAACTTAAATTTGAACAATTAATGAAGAATTTTCTTTACGTCTGTATGCCCAAAGGCTCCAGCTTCATCTTGCATGGCAATAATTTATGAAGAATGAACTCCTAACCTACATTGGCAATATTCTAGTTGCTATGGGCACTATAAAACGAATGTGAGAAGGAAAATGCAACTAGAGCCAAAGTCATATGATGGCAAAGTAAAAAACGGCTCAGGGCAAGCCAGTTGCCACAGAATGAACCTTTGCTGCTTCAGCAACTTGCGTTTCCTCCTAATAATAACCCAATTTCTACATGTCATTTTATAAAATTTTGCCAACGAAAGGAGCAAAAGGTGACATTGGACGAATGAACGGATAATTTTGAGGAAAAGAAGTTATCATATTCTTCAGTTTTAAAACATATCGTAGATCAGTTAGCATTCCCAGTTACCATCATAACACAAAATACTCAGGTATTAACTAACAGACAAGACAAGATTGGTTAGTATTTATAGCATTAAACAGCAAAACAACTAACTAGGGGACGGATGACAGTTAGAGAAATGGGAGCTTAGGCACTAAGTGAAAAATCACTAAGGCCTTCATATTCCTCGTGAAAATGTTGGTATACGAGAAAGGTTAGTTGAAGGTTTAGATAGAAAAACACCACAATAAGTATAACCGAAACAGCTAATTGTCCTACCTGGGCTCCAGGATTGACATCAGAAATTATAAAAGTATATTGATACAACGAAAAGTGCACCTCATGTGTAAACGGGTCAATTATTCAAATTTTCTGTCAAACTCGAATCCAGCTCATAGCTCCACTAACTTAAGTATCAACAAAATTCGTAGAGGAGTTAGCTCCAGTTAAGTAATACTCTACTCTGATTTCTACATCAGTGAAGCTTCTACCTTTTCACCAGCTAATGACAATATCATCTCATTGCTACCCGTTTCTGGACTTAAAGCCCTCAAATAAACACTGTGCCAGTAGAGATTTGGAAACAAAAGAGTGCACATCTAATGTGGAAGTTGGTCAATCATTCAAATTTTCTGTCAAACTCAAAATCCAGCTCATTGCTACACTAATCTAAGTATCAGCAAAATTCGCAAAGGAATTAGCTTTACTCAAGAAATCCTCTACTTCTCATTTCTACATCAGTGAAGCTTCTACCTTTCCATCAGCTAACACGATAGCATCCTATTCCTATCCGTTTCTGCTCTTTACACCCTAAAATAACGGGTGTGGCAGTAGAAATTTGGAACTTAGATTCAGCTCATCATTAACACTTCTAAACAAACACCGAAATCCAGCTCACAATCTATTCACCCAAGTTTATGCGACATTCGCAAACAAGCCAGCTCCAATCCTGTATCAAACTACCCTAATCACTTCTACATTCTACAATCGTCGATCCAATAGAAAGACTCCATCAGCACTTCTCAACCATACCAAAAATCCAGCTTACAGTCCCTTCAGCCGAGTTTATGCGATATCCCCAAACAATTCAGCTCAGCTGTATCGAACTACCCTAGTCACTTCTCCTTTCTACAACCTTCAATCCAATAGAAATACTCCATTCAACCCAAAACATCACTAGCACTTCTAATTTCTAAACCAAATCCAAAAATCCAGATCATCAACCCATTCACCCCGCTATCAGCGAAACTCGGAAAAACTCAGCTGCAGCAGAATATCAAACTACCCTAATCACTTCTCATTTCCACAATCATGTAACCTGTTACCTGACCTTACACATTTCCCCAACATCAGCATCTCCCCAGAAACACCTTTATCAATCAAACCTTCACATTTCCCAACAACCCAATCAAAACCACATCAACTCAATCCAAATCCCACACCCCAGATCAAAAATCACATCAAATTAATCCAAACACATCACCAAGCCACAAAAAAGTTGCAAAGATTCAATCCTGGAATAAAAAAAAACATATTGCACAAACTAATACATCAAAAAATGCAGAAATCAAACATGGGTATTGTATTAAATTCATAAATTCATAAATACATAAATAAAACTTAAAAAGGGGGATTAAAGGAATAGTACCACATAAGAGCACACATGCCCTTTCCAGTAACAGAATGCCATGTTTTGGGAGCGTGGATTGTCATCCCTTTGAAGGTTGTGCCATGTCCTCCATGCCCTCCTCCCATTTTCTTCTTCTTCTTTGTTAAAAGTGTCTCTCTTTCTATGCTTTTACCACCAAATGAAGAACACAAAGATAGGACAAGTCTCACTTGTCTCACTTGTAAGTTGTAACTGGAGCTGGCAATCGGGCGGGTCGGTTCGGATACTTGTGGGGTCGTATTGGGTTCGGATAATTTTATGTTTTGGGCCGGATTATTTTTGCATTCGAAATATGTATCGGTTGGATCAGTACATATTTTGGGTTGAATCGGGATGCAGATCAGCTTTAGTAGGGTTTTCGGGTCGGTCTCGCTTGCAAGTAGAGCTAGGTGCGGGTCGGGTCGGATACCAGTGGGGCCGTATCAGGTTGGATTGTCTCAGATAATTGATCTCTTAGGCCGGATTATTTTTGCATTCAAGATATGTATCGATTGGATCAGTACATGTTTTGGGTTGAATCGGTATGCGGATCAGCTCTAATAGGGTTTTTGGGACAGTCTCGCTTGCAAGTAGAGTTAGGTGCGGGTCGGGGAGGATACTAGTGGGGTCCGTGTCGGGTTGGATTGTGTCGGATAATTCATCTCTTGGGCCGGATTATTTTTTGCATTCGAGATATGTATTGGTTGGATCACTACATGTTTTGGGTCGAATTAGAATGCAGACAAGCTCTAGTAGGTTTTCGGTTCAGTCTTGCTTGCAAGTAGAGTTAGATGCGGGTCGGGTCGAATACTACTGGGGTCGTATCATGTTGGATTGTCTCGGATAATTTATCTCTTGGGCCGGATTATTTTTGCATTCGAGATGTATATTGGTTGGATCAATACATGTTTTGAGTTGAATTAGAATGTGGATAAGCTTTAATAAGATTTTCGGGACAGTCTCACTTGCAAGTAGAGCTGCAATTTGGCAGATCGGGTAAACGAACACTAGTTGGGTTGTATCTAGTTTGGATTGTTTCGGGTTAGTTTATCTTTCGGGCTGGATTATTTTTGTTTTCGAGTTATGTATAGGTTGGATGTATACATGTTTTGGGTTAAATCTGGATGCGGATCATGCTCTAGTAGGGTTTTCAGGACAATCTCGCTTGCAAGTAGAGCTAGTAATTTGGCGGGTCGGGTCAGATACTTGTCGGGTTGTATCAGGTACGGATTGAGTTGGATAATTTATCTTTTGGGCCAGGCCGGATTATTTTTACATTTGAGATATATGTTCTGATCGGATCAATACATATTTTGGGTTGAATCGGGATGCACATCAACTATAGGTTGGTTTTCGAGACAGTCTCACTTGCGGGTCGGGTCGGTTTTGGATCTATTCCTTTTTGGTTTGAGTTGACTTGGTCTTCATAACTTTTGATTCGAGCCGAGTTTGGTAAATGGTGTATCAGTATCGGAACATATTGGGTAATTTGGACTTCGGATGGGGTTTATGTTAATTCATATCAGTTTTGGATTAGGTCGACTTTGAGTCTAATCAGCTTCATATCGGGTCAATATTTACGTCCAAGTGGAGCTCGCAATAGGGCGCGTCGGTTTTAGGTCGGGTTTTTTTTTTTTTTGGATTTTGGGTTGACTCAAGTAAAAACAAATTTCGAGTTGGAATGTGTCCAGTCCTGTCCGTAGCGGTGCAGGATCATATCGAGTAATGTTATTTTGATGATCGGGTTTGTATCGGTTCAAATAGAGTCAAACTTGAGTTAAACCAGCTTTCGATCGGATCAATCTCTACTAATATATCAAATTAGTAAAGTTTTATTCAACATTACATATCAAGTATTCAAGTTTTGTCAAAACAGTTCTAAATAAAATTTATATTATTTTCAATAGGAGTTATCTATTGTTGAATCACTTTTGAATTTGAGATACACATCAGGTCCAATTGGTTCATATTTCGGGTTAAATCGGGCTCTTGATCAACTCTAGTAGGGTTTGGGTTAGTCTCGGATTTTGAACTTTCGGGTTCTATTAGATATCGTTTGAGCATAAAGTAGGGTCGATTTTGAGTTATGGTAATTATCACAGGTGGTTCGAGTTGATTTTGTTGGGTTGGAGACATGTTGAATTGTCGAGTTAGTGTTTGGTAACTTCGGGTTTGAATCATGTCAGTTTCAGCTTGTCATTAAGTCAAGTCCATTTTTAAATGCATTTCGCGAGTCAGTCGATCATGTACTCATGTTCATGACCTAAAGTTTTCTAGTTAATATCGGCCGATTTTCGGGTTCAGTCAATTTTTGACTCATATACTTGGAAGTAGTTAGTAATTGCAACTTGTAAGTAGGAATGTCAAAGGGGCGGGGCGGTAGTGGATATAGGACTACTCATACCCATCTACATATTTCATACCCACTAGCTGTCCCACTACCAGTCACGAGTAAAAATGTGATACCCATACCCACTCAACGAGTACAAAATTCAAACCACACCCGCGCCGACCATTTGTGGTACCTGCCTCACCCGCCCCAATCCCCACCCAGTCCATTACTCACGTATTCAAATTGCGCCATTCATACGGTGCCCTTTTGGTAAACAATTGGTTGTTTTGTTTGGTAAATTATTCGTATCTAGTAACTAAATGTTTACCAGCTTAAAAATTATAATTTAAAAAATATTAACAACGCAATGGATATGTGGCGATGCGATCGGGATGGGGCAGGGTAGTCGGGGATGGAGCGGGGGAGGGTAAGTTTGGGGCGATATGACATGAAACTCATATTTCCCCACCATTCATGGCGGATACAACATAACATACCCAAACCTGCCCCAATCCCACTTATCAAACCCATCCTATTTCGGTTGGGTGCGATGCGATACATGTTTGTACCTGCCTTATTGACATCCCTACTTGTAAGGGTTACAAACCAAAACTACTTGGGTCGAAAATTTGTAACACACAAATATTTTGGTCTAATGGGCCATAGGACTATACTTTCACCGTTTCACGTGTTTGAAGAGTTGCGTTTCGAAACCAATGTCTCAGTTTAGACAAATATTTTGGGCCTTGCCGCCTTGGAATGTTATAATATTTGACATAAGGTTTGTGATGTGAATTCTATCCATACGCTTAAGGGCCCAAATATGTGAAGTACTTTTTTTTTCTTTGGATAAAATATTTGAAGTACTTCTATTCTTCTACTATTGTAGGGAAGTTGATGTTTCCTCTATGTTAGATTTTCTTTGAGTAAACCAATTCATGCACTCTTGTAAATGCATGCGACCATCTATTTTTTCTTCCCCTGAAAACTCGATATGATAGTACTTAAAATAAATATCACCAAATTCTTCACCATCCATTCATCCAATCTATGTCAGGACTCAGATGTAGTAGCAACTAGCAAATGTTAATCAGTACGAACCTCTATAGCACAGTTTTTGAAGTCATAGATAGATATTTAAAGTAAGTATTGGCCAGTTGAATAGTAGGTAGCATGGACTTGCATCACTGCAAAACTTCATATACACTGCTAATGAATAAGCTTAGGCTTTCTCTAGAGTATCAGGTGAGATCCGACTCGTTGCTCAGACTAAATTAAGCGAAGTGATCTCATTGAACCTAGCTAGCTTAGCCAATGCAAGTGTGCAACAACAGCCTACCATTCGGCACAATACGTTATGGTTCAGACACTCTATTGCTATATACTACGAAGGCTCGGACTCTTCATTTTCCCTCAAGTCCTTGTCGGACGACAACAAACACTAATCAACACTTAATTTTAAGCTAAACATCAGCAAATTATTGACCAATTAGCCGAGTCCGACCTCGCCTTGCACACACCCGTACACTCCCATATACGGAGTACGTAACAAATTAGTATCCCACTCTTCACTATTGCCATTCTATCTATGAGTTATCCTAGTGGCCGATGTTGTTCTTGTAGTAAACAATAGTACTGGACATCAATCATGTTTATCTTACTTAGCTTGTCAATTCATAGTCCTCGCTAGCTTATTTTAAAGGGATTTTCTCTTGTGTACTCCTGTACTATACACGAAAATCCAAAATACCCCTGTGTTTTTTCGACTAATCCAAAATACCCCTGAGGTGGAAATTTTGACCCAAAATACTCTTATTATGGACGGACGTTAGCCTTTTCATTAGTTTCGTTAGGTTAGTTGTTTATAATGTT
>CAAKMY010108976.1:9013-43954 GCA_901111285.1 Corrigiola litoralis | reverse complement strand
GTCCGAAATATTTCGGTTTGGATTCGGACTTGGGAAAGTCCAAACCGAATCAACCGATTTACACCCCTAGTTTTTGCAACAAATTCTAAAATACATTACTATTTAACATGTCAACTCACCAAATACATAAAAGACAAAAATTGGATAAAGCGAGCATAAAAAGATTGTGGTGGGTTTTAAGAGTCGGAGTTGGTTCATTCTTATTAAATGACATAATCCGTTTTTTTTGAGACTTTTTATAAGATAGAATAACTAATGCCAATGCTTATACTATATCCCCGGGATAAAACCCTTCCCTTACCCTCCCTTACCCCTCCCTCTGACACAAAATTCACATATCAATAGTTATTTTACCTAGGAGACTAGAAAGCGGAGAATAGAAAAAATCCTTTTCCCAAGAGATACATGAAAATACCATATTCCGAGGGATATATATTATAAATTTCCAGCTAATAGGGGAGAGATGATAGGAGAATATAAAACCAGGTTAACCCCAAGATAAGTTAAACTCCCAAAAACAATATTACAATTTACACCTCTCTTATCTCAAATGTTACTATCTTAATAAACCCATTCAAAAATAGTTGACAACAAGTTTTCCAATGCTCCTTAAACAAATAAAAAATAACAAATGATTAATTTCATTAATTTGTTTGCAAGAGAAGAAAAAGGGAAGAAAGAATAAGAAAGAGAAAAATAAGAGAGAGTGGCCGTTACAACGGCCACCCCACCCCTTCCCCCCCTATACCCTGTTTGGCCGGCCAACGTGCTCCGATCTCTCTCCCTCTTTTCCTTTTTTCATTTTCCCATTTTCTTCCTCATTTTTCAAAGTCAACAAAAATAATTAATCTTACAATCCCATCCTACCCATCTTATCAAACACGCCCTTACCTTACATCACATCACATTACATTACATTAATTAAACAATTTCATTTCATGTTATTATTATTATTATTATCGTTACATATCGACGAGGAAAGATTTACGAGAAGTTAGAGGGGAGTCGAGATTTTATTATTATTATTATTATTATCATTATATACGAACGAGGAAAGATTTACAAGAAGTTAGAGGGGAGACGAGATATTATTATTACTATTATCATTATATATGAAGGAGGGAGGATTTAGAAGAAGTTAGAGGGGAGACGAGATATTGTTATTATTATTGTTATTATTGAAAATTCACTATTATTGTTAGTGTGAGCCCATCTTGAAATGCAGAACAACTTATTGTCCACGATGCGAAGCTTGAAACTAATAGACGGGTGCAAGAGCACCCAAGTTTACGCCTTTAATCCGGCTTCGACGGCTACAACCTCGAACACGAACTCGTCTTCATCTACCTCAACGTCCTCCTCCGCTGCCGGGAGCGGCAGCGGGGGCGTAGGGGAGAAGATTCTGCACCAGCTTACGGACCACCTCCGAGTCAACTCGGGGCGGTCCAAGCAGCCAAATCATCATCACCATCACCACCATCGTAGGAGTAATTCGAATGTGGATGGGAAGATTACACAAGTGGGATTCTTACAGGAAGCGTTGATGCCGTATGGGGTGCCGTCCACGGATCTAATTGAGCCGGTGATTGACCCGTGTATTAAATCGGTGGATTTTGTGGACGCGTTGGCGGGGATTTGGAGGAAGATTGATGGGTGTGATCAGTTTGGGAAGGGGTGTGTTTATTTGGAGCAATGTGCGGTGTTTCGCGGGGTTGGGGATCCGAAATTGTTTAGGAGGAGCTTGAGGAATGCGCGGCAGCATGCTGTGGATGTTCATAGTAAGGTTGTGCTGGCGGCGTGGTTGAGGTTTGAGAGGAGGGAGGATGAGTTGGATGGGTCCCATGCGTTGGATTGCTGTGGGAGGAATATCGAGTGCCCGAAGGCTAGTTTGATTTCTGGGTATGATCCTGAATCTGCGTTTGACCTTTGTGTTTGTCGTCGTGGAAGAGGGAATGATGTGATCGTTGAGGATGAGAATGATGTGATCATTGAGGATGAGGATGATGAGGAGGATGGGGATGTGGGAGGGTCAACGAGGGGGGTGGAGGACGAGGAATGTTCGACCTCGGAGGAGGAATTTGATATGTCCTTCATCATTGGGGATGATGAGGTAAGCTGCATTCGGTATAATATCGCTTCACTTTCTAGGCCGTTTAATACATTGTTGTATGGTAATTTTGTTGAGTCGAGACGAGAGAAGATAAATTTCACCAAGAATGGGATGTCCATTGAGGCTATTAGAGCCTTGGAGTTGTATAGTAGGAGGAAGAAAGTGGATTGCTTTGATCCTCAGGTTGTATTAGAGTTGCTTTCTTTGGCAAATAAGTTTTGTTGTGATGAGTTGAAATCTGCTTGTGATGTTTATTTGTCGTCGTTGGTCACTGACAAGGAGAGAGCTTTGGTGCTGATGGAGTATGGGTTGGAGGAAGAGGCGTATCTTTTGGTGGCGGCTTGCTTGCAGGTCTTTTTGAGGGAGCTTCCTGGTTCATTGCATAATCATAAAGTTCTAAAGTTCCTTTGTAGCTCTGATGCTCGTGAGAAGTTGGCATTGGCCGGGCATTCATCTTTTCTTTTGTATTATTTCCTTAGCCAAACTGCAATTGAGGAGGATATGAAGTCTAACACGACCGTGATGTTGTTGGAGCGGCTGGTGGAGTCTGCAACTGAGGTGTGGCAGAAACAGCTTGTGTTCCATCAATTGGGCTGTGTAATGTATGAAAGGAATGAATATAAGGATGCACAAAATTGGTTTGAGGCAGCTGTTGAGGCAGGACATGTTTATTCATTAGTAGGTGTTGCTAGGACCAAGTTTAAGCGTGGGCATAAGTACACAGCATACAAGCTGATGAACTCTCTAATTTGTGATTATAACCCTACCGGGTGGATGTATCAGGAACGATCTCTATACTGCGTAGGGAAGGAGAAAATGGCGGACCTGGACAAGGCAACTGAGTTGGATCCCACTTTATCCTTTCCTTACAAGTATAGAGCAGTTGCATTACTTGAAGAAAAGCGAATAGGGGCATCCATCTCAGAAATAAACAAAATTCTCGGTTTTAAGGTCTCTCCTGATTGCCTTGAGTTACGAGCTTGGTTTTCTATTGCTCTGGAAGACTATGAAGGAGCTCTGACGGATACCAGGGCACTTTTGACTTTGGACCCATATTACATGATGTTCAATGGGAAATTGCCTGGAGAGCAGCTCGTGGAGCTTCTTCGCCCTCATGTCCAGCAGTGGAGTCAGGCTGATTGCTGGATGCAATTGTATGATCGATGGTCATCTGTTGATGATATCGGATCTTTAGCTGTTGTGCACCACATGCTGGCAAATGATCCTGGGAAGAGCCTCCTTAGGTTTCGGCAGTCCCTTCTTCTCCTGCGGTGAGTACAAATGTCATCCTATATTTAAGGGGATCTTCAAGCAACATTATTATAATATTAAGCTCACTCCATTTTGGTGAATATTTGACTCGTTTGCTCTCCTAAATATAAATTTTTGCTTCTCTTCGCTCAAATTTTTTATTATTTTATTTTATTTTATTTTTTTGCTACTTTGCTATTCGTTTAGAGATTTGCATATCTAAGAGACGTTTATGTAGTCCTTTAGCAGCTACAATAAGTTATATAGAAAAAAAGGAAATTCCCTTGAATAGAGAATTTGGAAGGTTGTTTGGTTGACCAAAATCTAGTAGATTGGAGGATTTGCAAATTTCATGGGAATTGGGAATTTAATTCCCACAAAATTTGGGAATTGGGCAACCCACTCACCCTTTGGCCATTCACAATTCCCGTGAAATGTAAATTCCTACATATTAATCAAACATGTTCGAGCCAATTCCCATGATATCTACACAGGAATTAAATTCCAAAGAAGTGAAATTTCCTACATGAATTCAATTCTTGCATGAACTAAACAACCCCTGTAAAAGTTAATTAAGCGAGACATGGTGGTCGTTAAATGTAGTAGTTGAGTGATGATTTTAGCCTGTAGATTATTTACTTGTAAGGAGGTGGCAGCAGATATAGAACCATGCCCTTTTTGCTTTTGTCAGGTGATAAGCAACACTCATATCAATAAACATACTGGGCAATGGATTCAGAGATATCTCTTATCATCTTCATCAGCTTGGAAATAAGGCACTTGTTTTAGTTGCCTTTCCTAGGTACCATTAGTCTTTTGTCTTTTTTCTTTTTTGTTGTCTGGATTCATAGATTTCTCTTATCAGCTTCATCAGCTTGGCATTATTCATCCTAATCCTTTCTCCATTCTCCTTTTCTCGATATCTAATACTACCTCTATTCCAAATTAAACTTCTTACTTGCCTTTAGCACGTATGCCAATGCGCATTTTATAGGCTAAATATCTTTAGCTACACATTAGTAAAAATTATAAAAAATTGATTTTCTCAATCTACTCATTATGACAAACAAACAAGATCCCACATGACTATATTTTATGTTATATATTGAAAAGAATTAAAAAAAAGCTTTATTCATGAATAGTGAAAAAAAGGAAGTAGGAAGTTTAATTTGGAATGGAGGAAGTATCATTTTTTGGCTTCACGAAGTCACAAACCCACTGCGAAATTGACTTGCTCTAATGGTCTACAGCTACTAGTTGTTCCCCTAGCAAACTTTTTAAATTAATAATATTTGTAGCAAGGGGTATATGCCTCTGAGAAAGAAGCTTCTTGTGAACCACTGATCTACCTCTTAAGTAGAAATTTCTAGTCGGGGCTTGGGCCGTGGCCTAGTACTTTCATTCCTTTAGCTTCAAGATGCTTCTTGTATTGCTCTGATCCCTCCTAGGTTGTTGCGGGAATCATGTTGGTTTAGTTCTTCTGCGTTACATGTCATGGAGCTCATAATGCAAAAGCTGTTCATTGACTGAACTTGTACCTTTTTTTTAAATGTTAAAATTTATTCATCCTTAAAAGAGAAGAATAATAATAAGGCAGTACAAAACTATTTCTTAGCCAAAACTTGAATATGCACTCAGTACAAGAAACTACTTGGCCTAAACCTCCTTTGAACAGGTTCCTTATAAGTCCTCTGCTTGATTAGGAAACAATCTATGCAATCTACAGCAAATAGCAAATTGAATCTTTTTATTAATAGTCTCAACAGTTTCCTGGCCTTTTTTGAACTCTTCGATTTTCTTCTGAAATCTTAAATGTTCTTTTTAAATACATGTGATTAGATTGGTTATAACTCTGGAGTACGTTGGTTAATTTTGTTGAAGATAAGGTTTGTTGTTCTCTTTGGTGCGATAATAGATCCTAATTGGATTAGTTTTGTTCTATTTATGAAAAGTCAGATATAATTTGGGTTTTATCGCCAAATGTGATGTTGAATAAGTAATTTTCAATGTCATGATACTGTGGGTGAAGAAGGGATAAATAGTCTTAGGCTCTCCTCCGCTGATTGGATGATGGTAGACAATGAGACCTTTGAATCTTGGAAGACCAATTTGAAGACTGATGTTAACGGTGTTGCTGTCTTTTCGTTATCCAAGTTGTTATTGCACTATTTCCTTCCTGATGAGGGGGAGGCTGGGATCTGCAATTGGAAACTGAGCCTTTATGCTTGGGTTTAGCAACAAGAGTTTTTTTTTTTTTTTTTTTTTTTTGGGTACATAAGAGGGGCAAGCCCCGGAGTTTAGCAACAAGAGTGAAAACAACATGTTTATCCGCATATCAGATATGGTGTTAGAAGATTTGTTCAAATAGTGTATTGATCTCTATATCTGATGTAGGGAAACATTCTTGCTATTAGATTGAATCTTCTTATTGTCTGGACTGATGTACCACTGTCATTATGAAATACGGAGTATTGTCAATTGTTTTTTAATTAGAACTACCAAGTGTTGGGGAGTTTGTGGTATCTATATCTACATTCATTGGACCACAAACTGAATCCGTTTTAATATTTTACTATTCTATTACACTGCCTGACATAGTGTTTTCTTGGACTTCTCGTTTCTTTCAAAATATGTTTGACAGGTTGAACTGCCAGAAGGCTGCAATGCGTAGTCTCCGACTTGCTCGAAACTGTTCTACTTCTGATCATGAAAGACTTGTTTATGAAGGGTGGATCCTATATGATACAGGCCATCGTGAAGAAGCTTTAGCAAAGGCCGAGGAGTCAGTTTCCATCCAGAGATCATTTGAAGCATTCTTCCTGAAAGCATATGCTTTGGCAGATTCAAATCTTGATCAGGAGTCTTCATCTTATGTCATCCAACTACTTGAGGAAGCTCTTCGATGCCCTTCGGATGGTTTGCGTAAAGGACAAGTATGTATCTTTTTTGAAAGCTCATGGTGTTTTGTGAGATATGGTGATAGTTCTATTCATGCAATATTGCCTTTCTGCAGGCACTAAATAATTTAGGTAGTGTCTACGTAGACTGTGAGAAGCTGGATCTTGCTGCTGATTGCTACATGAATGCTCTCAATATAAAGCACACCAGAGCACATCAAGGTCTGGCACGTGTATATCATCTTAAAAATCAACGCAAGGCTGCATATGATGAGATGACAAAGTTGATAGAAAAGGCCAGGAACAATGCATCAGCTTATGAAAAACGTTCAGAGTATTGTGACCGCGAAATGGCAAAAAGAGATCTCTCCACGGCAACACATCTTGATCCCCTGAGGACCTATCCATATAGATACAGGGCAGCTGGTAAGTCTCTGGCCATCCTACTCCTCTTTCTTTCCTCTAGCGATTTTCTGTCTTGATGGTTAGTTAGTTACTACAATTATGTTATATGACTGTGAAGGTGTGCTATGACCTCATACAGTAAGGGCAATTTTTTCAGTACTTGAAGCACATAGTATAGGCTTCACCTTATGTAAATAGTGCAATGATGAGACCTTTTTGTGACATGAAGAAATTCTGCAGTTCAGAAGCTCTGTGTCTAGATCGCAATTACGAAAGTAGCCCATGATTGATATGATTTTACAAGGATAGCAATTTGGTTAAAAGCGCTAGTCCTTGCATCAGACTTTTCCCGGCTACCCTATGCTTCTTTCTTTAAAATGTGTGGTGTATAGGACACCTTTAGCCAAGTTGGTAGAAGTTAATTCCCTCTTTTCTGGTGACTAGCCAGTATTATAGTCTGCTCATGCTACAAAGTTAATTAAAGTTTTATCAACTTATCCTAGCCAAATCCTAGATTGAAGATTGAATAGTAAAGGATCAAGGAGCAAGGGCTAGCAAAGACAGTACCTAGTTGAACAGCGGACCTCGTCAGCAAAGTCTTTCAATGTGACCTCAAATAGGGATCTAGGATCTATAGAATGGACTTGATGCTTATGGTTAGCAGAGTGCAACTATGTTGCCTTTATTGTTTGAAAATGCTGGTGTTTGATTAGGTATAAAAACTGTAATGTTACATGCCGAGAGACTGAAATTTTCGAAGTTTTGTGGATAGATAGTGATGCCCGCCCCCTCCCAGAAAAAAACCCCTCGTTTTTAATTTTATTTTATGTTAAGATTGGTGGTGTATCCTTGGTGCTTATGCTATTGCATGTTTAAGAAAAATCATAGCAGAAAGTTATAAACCAGAAAACCCTCGAAGAAATGTCAGTAAAAGTTTGTAAAAATCCAACCCTCCACTGTATGATTCAATCCAGGCTGATCCTATGTACCTTATCCTGTATGACCTACTTAGCACCACATGAATTGAGTTAGTACAATCCTGAATGATGCATGATAAGTTATGGTATTTGCTCTTATTAATCACAAGAGCAAGAATATCTGAACCATTAAGTAACTTATTCAGCTTGCCTTGAGAGGGTGCTGCTAGTGCTTGCATTCAGTTTTACTTGGTTAAAACATTGCCGTTTCACTGCTTTTATTGGTTTTTATCTACTTGCCATAAAAACCTTAAAGAAAAATATGTGTCTGCTTTGCTGCTTTTCCCTTTCGTTATCTTCTCTCCCTCCCTCCCCCCTTTTCCCTACACTTGACACTAGGGAGGGTTAGGCATAGTATATGGCTACTGTCGATATCAAGGATTTCAAGATTGTTATTTCGATCAAGTTTAGATAGTGTAGATAGCCTCACCAGAGATGTAAGAGATTTCTTAGCCACCATGTAATCTATGATCCTGATTCCTCACTTATTGTAAAGTGACCTGTAAAATAATCAGGTCCTGAATATCGTGAACTTTATATTTTGTCTTATTGCTCGTTGGCATATTCTTAAACATGTTACAAGTGGTACTAAAAGCTACTTCTCGGACCCATCGGCAACTCAAGAGGCCCATGTAACTACGTTGCCTAACAAGTTCATACCTTATCAGCGTTGCAGTTTAATTATGCCTTTTTGGTTACCATTAATAGCAAATTATATTTCCCCTTCAGTGGTGGGTATAGTGTATAGTGCTGCATTCTGGTTTACCGTTTAGTAAATAGACTGTCATTGTAATCGCTTCTTTTTTTCGGGGGTCGCGAAACAGTATACTAGTCCTTAATTGAACCGACCATATGTCTGCAGTTCTAATGGATGATCACAAAGAAGAGGAAGCCATCGCAGAGCTCTCAAAGGCCATTTTCTTCAAACCTGATTTACAGCTTCTCCATCTTCGAGCTGCGTTCCATGACTCCATGGGGAACAATGCTGCCACCCTACGAGATTGTGAAGCGGCTCTCTGTCTTGATCCTACACACGTGGATACACTTGAGCTTTATAGTAAGGCTCGAGAACGAGGGGATGATAATCAGAAGTGACATCATGTACGAAATGACTTGCATTGCTTACATGGCAATCTCATCCTAACGACGAGCATTTCAGGAGAAATGAGCCTCAACTAGTCAACAGAATCTGTCTTTCAAGTGGTTTTTTACCCTGAAAAACCTGTTCGCAGATTGGTTGTGGCCTTCATATACGAGATGTTTAGGAACTGAAAACATCTGGAAACTAGATGAACTGGAGGGAGGTGCAAGACTGCAAGGTGACATGTAAATATTTCTATTGACTTGGTTGCAGTGTTTAAACACGCTGGAAGAGAGATAGCAGTGATATTTCTGCTGCTGCGGCCATGTTATATGCTGCTGCCAAGAATATTTGTATGTTTAGATGGCAGCTGTTGATGGAATCTCTCATTCCATATAGAGGTTTCTGTCATGTAGTTGTAACAATGTGAATGCCCTCTTTGTATTGTTTTGTATTGACGAATCGGCAATTTTGCCTTCAATTACACAGCAAGCTCTGTTACTTAGACCCAGTTTTGTTACACTTACAAACATTTATCTCATAGTCAAAGCAAGCTATGTTGAGACTGGCAAACTTCAATTAGTAGTGCATTAACTTTACAGTGGAAATTTTGATCATTGGGTTAGAGATATATCATGAAATCTTGCAGGATATGATCTTGAGCTTGGACATTTTAGTTGTCGACTTCAGAGACAGCTTAATTGTCTAGGTCACTATAATCGTGCATAAAGCGAACACTTCTTTTTAGATATCATGCAGGCAGTTCGCAGGTATCAGTCATGTACAGCTAGGGGTGCACCGGATGATTCTGGCTGACCCAGCCCCATCAATACTTTTCAACACCTCACGTTGATAATTTGTCTCACTTTCTTAATTTAGTCTTGGCTTCTGGAAACTGGAGGATCATCATTCTGATTAGGTAGCTACTATATATATTCTTTTGCAAGGACGTCGCCGTTTATACTTTGGAAGTTTTCATAAAGCTTTCAAGTCCTGTAACTTTGCTTCTCTACCATTAGAGTCAGTTCAGTTCAGGTGCTTTAAACACCGACCAAGGATCTAAGTTGGCCTAGAGGCAGGGACTAGGGAGTGCAACTTGCCTAGGGTTGTCTCTTGTTCGAATCCTCCTGCTCCCTTCCTTGCACCTAAAAAAGAGCACCAAAACTAACCACCCCACCCCTTTATAACTGGAAGGGCTATAAAAGCACATGAAATTCTATTTTGGTCCTTTCATGATTGCCTTGATAGTTTGATCCTAGACTAAGGTTTACAGCCTGGATTGGTCGTACGTGGTATGCTGATCTGCATGTATGCAACTAGTTCACTGCCTATTTGCTTCAGAATGATATTTGTTTCTTCATTCAAGCACTTTAGCGGAGCAGGTAGATCACTAAATTGGGGTCACAATTTCAAGGTCGGAATTCATCGGCAATAAAGAGCTATCAATGACAATAGGGTACTGAGGTTCTTTTCGAGCTATCAATGTTACCACCTGTGACCTATCAAAAGCTAAACCACATGAAAGAAAGCAAAAGACTTGGCTGAATACACGAGACTCACAGTTCCAGCTCCTTTACAATAAAATGACCTAACAACTCTATTTATAATAACTTTACCATACACGAAAAAACTAAAGCTTATCATCATTCATGCTGTTCACCAAATTGTACAGGCCTACAGAGTAGAGATGAAGGCTATTGAGACAAAACGACCAAGGAGGTTAGACCTCAATGCTCCACTCTTATCAACAAGACGACCCTACCTCTCTGTCACCACCAACATAGAAATATCGCGCACATGTTCACGTGGTCGCTCATGTGACATGGTGCCATTTTTGTGGGAGCAGAGCCCTGGGAAGCCAAAAAACACCGCGAGCAGAGAGATTTTCAAAGATAAGGCACTGCCTCTTCCAAAGCCACCACCTATCCGTTGGCAAGAAGAGCCGATATTACCCAATGGCAGTAGCTGCTATGGTGATGCTGATGACTATGAAGACGATAATGAGGATGAGTACGACAATAATGGAGAGGCTAATAATGATGACAATGATGATGCTACTTTCTCGGATGCCATAGACTTGTTGTCCCTAGCCGAGTCATTAAACACTACTGGTGAAATACCAACGATAGAGAATGCACGAGAGGATTTAGATTTTGAAAGCGATACTGATGATAGAGAAGGGTCTTTTTCACCAAATTTCATGATCCAAAGGTTTCTTCCAGCCGCGACTGCATTGGCTGCATCGTCATTGTCCGCTCTGGCTGCTAACAAAGATCTAAGCAACACTACTTATAGTAGCAACAAGCACCTCAGCTCAGTATATCCAAGTAGCAACTTCAGCAAGGAGGGTTTAAGTGTTCCAAGAGTAGCAGGAGAAGCATACTCTTCTACGAAGGGGTGTGGCCTTGAACTCTTGTTTCCTTGGCGTGCCAAACACAGGCTTTGTGGAGCTAAGAGCCCAGTTCGGAGAGTTCGTGCCAGCTTGAAGCCTCAACTTAGCCCAAAGAATAAGTAGTCTTAGACTCATAGTCATACTACACTCCCTGGTTTAGTCCATAGCAAAAATGAGAATTATACACAATGGTATTTTGATATAGCTTGACTTTAGTCTCGCTTAATTTTTTTTTTTTTTGACATTGCTCGCTTAATTAAGTAACTACTACTTTATCTACTATCATACTATGCATTAGATGCTCATTAATCATGAAGAAGAGGATGTAAGTGTTGTATTGTTATATATATATTTTCATGATCTCTCAATGTAAAGTTGGTATGTTTAGTTGTTTGGGAAACATTGCAAGGGCTAAGACTTTTTGTATGCTTAAAATGCTCAGATGCATCCCGTTACAATATATTAAAGCTTAATCAAGAGTAAAACAACAGAATAAAATTAAAAGTCCCAGTAACATAAGAGGTCATTCACATGGACATAGGCCGCCATACTACTATAATACTATGTGTGTCTTAAGCATACAATCTATTAGCATCATCTAATGAAAATCATTAGTCGAGAGGCATATCCGGGTTGATTCACTACTTCTCTTGTCTTGACTTCAACCTGAACCATATTTGTGTTGAGCCCCGACATCTAAACTCGCGCGTACATGTAAAACAAAAAGTCTATACATGTACAAGTTACTACAAATCAAATAAATTTAATTCACATGTGCAAAGGGTGTGATAAATCACATATACCCGCAAAGTATGTTTTGTCAAGAATTGAGATTCCAAATTTATTTTAGTGATGAAATCCTTGGATAAAAGGTCTAATGTACTTAATTAAAAACTGTCGCAGACTAGTCGGGTCTAAAGACTCAAACCCTAGCAAATCTAAAAGGACTGAAGGCATTGATGCTCAGAATAATGAAACTAAAATGATCGAAATCGAGGTATGAGAAGGTCATCAATCTCCCAATTACCTCATAGAGGCTAAGAATGCTCATGAGGGGGAGAATATCGATAATGTTGTTGAATTAACTTAATACTATGAGGTATTGGACATATTCAAGAATAAAATTGATAACATATTTGCATACTTGACTGCCAAAGAAATTATCATTGAGGCATATATAGGATTTTGAGCCTAAATCTGTCTAAGAATGTCGATGATTAGATGATTGACCTAAGAGGAACGGAGCACAGCAAATAGAACTGAATTCTCTCGCGTGAGGAGAGAAATCTTTAGTTCCGACTCCGACGGGAGTCAAATCCCTTAGATGCAAGAGGGTTTTCTTGCGAAAAAGGAATGAGAAAAATGAGATCGTGAAATACAAATCTAGGCTTGTACCCCAAAAAATCAGGAGTTGATCAAGGGTGAACATATTCTAATATTGTGGATGCCACAACGTTATATTGAGATTCCCCACCAGCATATGAAGACTAAAAATATAATGCACATTGTCAATGTTGCAACAACATACCTATATGGGGCACTTGCTACTAGAATTTACATGAATTTTCCAAAAGGACTTGCCCTTTCTAAGGCCTCAAGATTGAAATCTCCATATTTGCATTCTATTAAACTACAAAATCACTCTTGGCTTAAAACAATCCATGATAATGTGGTATAATCGATTCAGCTTAGTGAGCACCTCGTCCTAGAAGGTTAAAAGAATGGCCTTACATGTCCATGTGTTTCCACCAAACAAACCAAGAATAGTTTTGTTATTATTGTGGTCTATGTTGGCGGTTTATACCATGGGCATTTCTGATGAGATCATGCAAACCATTAGATATATGATGATACAGTTCAATATGAAAGATCTCGAAGTTTGTCTCGTTTTGCATATTTAACACCTTGATGGTGGGATTTATATCCATTAGTCGAACTATCTCGAGAAAATCATACAAAGATTTTACATGGACAAAGCACATCCATTGAGCTTACAAATGAAATTCTGTTATCTAAAATCCACAAATGATCCCTTTTGTTCGCATGAGAAGTGTAAGGACTTTCTTGGTCATGAAGTCCGATATTGAGTCCAATTGGTGCTTTGATGTATTTGACAACATATACAACACTCGATGTCGCATTGAGTAGGGTTAATGATATATGGAAATAAAACACTTAATCTATTGCACAACAAGATAGAAATATAAACTAATATAATATATTTCAACATGTTATGGGTCTAAATTATATCACTAGGTAGGATTGCTAACTTTAATGATCAATATAAGGGTGTTGTCATTACTAAGTTTCCGAAGCTTGCCTTTCAAGAAGAAACCATACACATCTTCAGTTACTTCAAACCCTATATTCTCCAAAGCATCTTTAAAAAAATCACTAGAATACCCATTAGGGCCAAGAGTCTTGTCCTTAGGAATGTACAAGAAAACTTGTTTAATTTCCTCCTTGGTAACATGAGACTAGTGAACCTACTTTTGAGCATCGGAAATAACCCTGCCTTTGTTAACAACTGATATGGGTACCCTTTTACCAACCTTATCAAACCCAAACAAGCTAAAATAATACTTTCGAAAGGCATTTTGATTTTCTCATGAAACATCCTTAAGGAGAGCATTTTTATTCCCCTCTTTAATCCAATAATTTTTTCTAGTCTACTTCAAATTCACTATCTCTAGCTTTCAAACTAACAAACTTCTAATTAAGCTCTTTTTCCCATACCATGCAAAATTTCAATCATTTGAACAGGTCTCAAAAAATATTGAACAAGATCAATAAGAATTTCTCACATATTCTTCAACAGCATCTGAAAATATTTATATATACATTTGTATGCCATAAACTTGATTATCCCAAAATTATTTTACAGCATTAAGAAACTAAGGAGCAACACTCCACATATTAAAGAATCTGAAGGTTTCATTCTTCTTTCATTTTTAGTTTGAATAACACAAGGAGTTAAGGACAATGATCTAATATACCTACCTTCAAAAAATAGACACAAGCCTCCCCCATCATATACAACCATTCAACATTCACCAGAATGAACTATTAATCTCTCCATAAAATTTATCTTGTTCAGACCTCTTCTTGTTCTAGGGCGTAAAAAGACCTAATAACCTTTAAGTCATCTGCCTCACAATAGCCAACCCAATTTATGAACATCTCTATATCCCCAAGCTTTAAATTCGAGCCAAAATTTTTCATCAAAGTTAAGGAAATTCTTAAAATCTCCCTTAATGATCTAAGGTCCATTATTTTATTTGCTTTACATCATTCCACATCAATATTCTCTTGTTCTCATCATTGGAAGCACAAACAAAGGAGCAATGAAACCTATCCTTTGTAAGAACACAAGTAACATAACCGTATATCAACTAAACAGTCATGACTTTGAAGTTTGAATAGTTAGAAGGCCTCCATTCCAACCAAATTCTTCCTTCCTTATGTGCCTAATTATTAGTACACAAGAACCGATCATCTAAAAGACTACAATGAATATTAGTTAACTTTTTAGATTTCATCTTAGTCTCGATTAGAACAAATAAACCAGTTATTTCTATTATGCAAGAATCACACGACATGTTTTTGTTTATCTATTTATTAAAAAGCCTTAATGTTCCAAAAATCAATTTTATCCATTATCAACCAGATTAGTGGAGCAGTCACTAATTAGTCTACTAATCTTGTTGATATCAATGTTAAAAACTAGAGCAAAATCCATCCCCCGATTTCCCTTAAAACAAAAATGTTAAAGAACCATTCTCTTACTCAACACAAGTTGTCGATGTGCTTATCTAGAGGCGTCACTTCTCATACTAGGACTCTGTTGAATAATGATTCAATCATTTTTATAATTATATAATCTTATACACAATTGCATTCATATGAGGGCTTACAAATGACCATGCAGTTTAGTGACCATATCATGCCCCAAACTTTCTTTAGCATCATGACGAGCGTTACAAAAAATTGCTTTTGCCCCATGTACTCACGTTCATGTCCAACCCCTTTACAAACCTACAAGTAGTAGTTCAAGTCATTATTGAAGCTAAAATTATGTACAATGGCTTGCCCGTAAGTTGCTCTTCACTTAGAGAGAGAAGTTGGAGGTAAGCCCTTTGGGGACAATGGTTTTCTCTCTTCTTGCCCTTCATTTACATTCATGAAGGGCAAATGTCATTTGCTCTTCATGAAGGATAAGCTAAGAGCAAGCCCTTCATTTGCTTTTCACTTTATTGTACATACACACACAAAGTTGCCCCACTTTGTTCTTTTATTAAGGCGAAGATTGGGTGGGTATGGCGAGATTGGGACAACAAATGAGAAAAGGTCATTTGGCTCCCTTGTTTGTATTTATTTGCATTTGGAGGGTCAAATGAAGGGCAAACCCATTGTGAGCAAAGGGCAAGATACTATCCCTTTAACTTGCTCTTCTCTTGAAGGATTCACCCTTCATTTTTGTCATTATACATGCTCTAATACTCCCTCCCATTATAAGGTTCCCACTTTATATTTTGGCACACATTCAAGTACTATAAGGTTCCCACTTACTTGATTCCATTTTTGGCAAATTTAAAAGTCAAGATTGTCCTTGTAGGTTACATTATTTGCCCACTGTCTCGTTTTTTATATAGTATAAATCCTTCTCTCTCATACTATTCAGCCCACTATAGATCTTTTTATTTAATAGTTTCACAACCCACTGCCTCTTATTTTAACAGTTATTCGTAATGTTTGTTTCAAAACAAAGTTGGAACCTTACAACAAAATTGGGAGAGATAATGAGTAACTAATCAGAGATCGTGGTTAATTAATTTGTGGGTAACTAACTATAAGTCCCTAAATAATGTATAGTATATTAGTCCAAATTTAGTTGTCTTCTCATCATTATGATGACTAAATTTGACATAGTTACGTTTCGGTCACCCTAATACTTCATTGCTACATATATAGATTATTGAAAATAATAGTGCATGTATTTGGAATTTTCCTTCAACCCCTTAATACTGATATTGAACTTAGGCTAATTAATATTAATGTCGGATAACCAAAATATCATTATTGAAACGTTAGATATCCAAAGTTTAATATGTTACATCATATACCAAAAATGTAATTTTTCCTAAATTTAACCATCGTTTATATATTAACTACAATTCCTGAAATGTACTTTGACAAGATTCACTTTAAGTAAATGAGATGATGACCTTTAATAATGATAATTATAATAGTGTAGTAACTAAGAGTATATATTTATTTGGTTTTATATTCTCCAATATTATCCGCTAACTGAATTAAATAGATGCACACAATGACACATGCCTTGGTGAAGGCTCCATCAAAGCAAATAAATTATTGATAAAGCTAAAGTAAACAAAAAAAACAACTATGAAAGGAACAACCTTGAGCACTTGACGTAGTTATATGATAATTGAAAGGAAAATTAATAATCTATTGTACGGTTGTAATTTAGAGTTTTTTCTGTGGTACCCCTTATGTTTGGGCTTTATTCGTGGTATTTATGAGATTTTTTTGACAAAAAAAATGATAAGGAATTTTACCCCATTAACATTAAAGTTAATAAACTATTTTTGTTATCTAAACAAATAATGATGCATATCTAACACACTAGTGTTTAATTACCTTTGATGACTTATTTAATAAAGAGCTAGTTTTTGCCCCGTGCGATGCACGATCTGTAATTGATTTATGTAGTTTTTGTTTACTATTTATTTTCATGTTTGTTTTCTTTTAGATTATATTAATAATTTTTTTTTTGATTAATACATGTAGATATATTTTCATAAGTCATTGGCATAAATGTGTCAACGTCAATGACATATTTGCCATGATTGCATGCTTACCATGTCAAGGCACTTAACATTTCAAAAAAAAAAATTGTTTATAGAAGCTAAGAGGTGTGGATATGTTTATAATAATAAAATCCATATAAAGATAATATATAATTACATGAATGTTTTTACGTTAATGACATATTGGATATGAGCTCGTACTTACAAAATTACAATGTCAAGGTATTTAACGTTTTAAAAAAAAATTAGAGGAGGTATGGAATATGTTTCCGATAATTTTAAAATTTAAGGTACAAATATCTTATAATTACGAACAATTGAAAAAATTAAATTGTCTAATATTCTCACAATAAATTAATTTTCAAAAATATTAATATCTTTTGAGTAATTATTGTCACATGATTTGATAAGCATAAATGTAGTTTAAACTAAATTATGAGAAAAAGAATTAGTGGTTATTATAGTCACTATCTTTTGAGTAGTGATGTGGTTTCCATGTCATTGTCAACGTGGCAAGCTCTTGTGGCTGTAACCCCTTTTAGTAGTATTTATTTATTTATTTATTTATATAGATAGATATAGATACATGTTTAAAGAGAGTTTACATGATTTTGCATGTCAGTATACTTTGGTTTATTACAGGCTCCATTGTCTGATTAGGCATGACATTTGGCGCGTTTAATGTATGTTAACTTATTATTCATATTTATTACCTTTTTGTTTAATTTCTTTTTTCTTCTTTCACATAATGATGAGTTATGCTAGTGGTCATGTTAACTTATGATTCATTTTTATTATCTTTTTGTTTAATTAATTTTTCTTTTATCATAATAATGAGTTAGGCTATTGTGGACCATGTTGGTGACATGACAATCCAAGTGGCATGCTCCTGTTATTTCAACGCTTTTTTATAGTTTTATATAGATATAAATATAGATAGATAGATAGATAGATAGATATAGATATAGATACAGATAGATAGATATAGATAGATAGATGTGGTTAACTAATAATTTATGAAATTGATGTAAGTAACAAATAAAATAATTTAAGAAAATGATTAATATATATAGGAAAATGACTTAAATTAACAAAGAAAATTAATTTAACAATAGAATATATGAGTTGAGGGTTTAATAACTTAACACAAATTATTAGAAAATAAAATCATCAGCTAATACCTTTATTCAACTTTAGCTCATATGACATCAAGTTTCTATCTATCTTATTATCAAAAACAAAATCTTAAGGATACCATAAATAGACTTATAATGTAAGGAATATTATAGAAAGGGTGCTGATTTTGCCAAGGCAATAAAAACTTTTGTCAAGGCAAAATTTATTATATACCCATTATGCCCCTATTGGTGTGTTGTACTGTTGTGTGCTCCTCTCCCCCAATGGCGCTGCTAATCTGCTTAAAACGAAAAATATGTTCTCTCTCTTCCATATACCGTATAAGCTTCATTCTCAATTACATTTTTTTTGGTTGGTCTCCTAAATATTGCAGACTTTCTCCCCAGTGTCTCCATTCAGTTCTTTTTCATGATCATAAAGGCAATTTTCACTACAATATTTGCAAAACTTACAAAATAAATTCCATCCTTTTTTCTTCCTCCATTTCAAGATCTATCCTCTCTCTAATGATTGGTGCCTTGGTACCAAATGGCAATACTCAAATCACGGGGTAACTTTCATGATAGTTGTTTCTCTAATATGCTAGTAAGTAGTAATGTCATATGGGCAAATCAGATTGTAGAGACTGTGCGCCAATTTTCAGTCTCCGTTGCCCATGCTCTTAACAAAAGGTCAAAAGCCCTTGATTTTGATATGCCTTTCATCAAATCCTAGTACAACCATTCTTTAGATATAAATATGAGTTTATGTCAAACTCTAGTGGTGGCCTGACAAGTGACAATCTAAATGAAAGTATTGCCAATAGTTTCCCAATGTTATAGCCAATGCTATGATTTATATGAACGAGAAATTCCTAGCTGAGACCAAAAGTAGGATAAAGGATTGAGCCTGGTTGTTTTTGATGTAGGCTGTAGCAGTTCTATGCATAGCTTTGATGTGGTATTCAATCTTTGTTTTCAGTTTGCTTTTACCGTTCATAGTAGCAGCGGGCTAGCAGGTACTCCTAGTTTTGGGTTATTAGAAGTGGAAAAGTGGGACAACTGGTATATGACTTAAAGGGGCATAATGGATACTTCCTCCATTCTAAATTAAACNNTTTTGACACTATTCATGAGTAAAGCTTTTCATTATAATTTTTAATATATAAGGTAAAATATAGTCATGTGGGATCTTGTTTGATTTGTCATAATTAATGAGTAGATTAAGAATATCAATCTCTTATAATTTTTACTAANNTAAAGATATTTAGCATATAACATACGCATCGGCATACGTGCTAAAAGCAAGTATGAAGTTTAATTTGGAATAGAGGTAGTATATAATAAATCTTGTCTTGACAGAGGTTTTTATTGCCTTGGCAAAATCAGCACCCTTATAGAAAATTCATGAAACCTCAACAATACCATGGATAATTTTCCTGATTAAAAAGACCTACATTAGCTATATTGAATTGAGAGATATAACCTTGCGTCGAGGGAAATGGCTGGGGCGCATTGTACTTACCATCAGTGGCAAACCAGTATTGAATGAATCTTGCATGTGCATGATGTGCCGACGACAATCAGGACTGGACAAGATTGATGTCCTTAGAGGCTGCGCGCTGCTAATATTTAATTTCCATGTTGCTACATTTTTATTGCCATTTGCTACATTTTTATTGCCATTTGCTAGCCCATAGCACACCATATATCCATGGTACTGGCCCATAGCACACCATATATCCATGGCACTGGTACTTTCATGGAAATAACAGGATTGTTATCTTGGATCGTCATTTGCAAATTGCACGACACTATTAATCTACGACTATCATGTTTGGCTTACTGAAAGTAGCCTCACAAATTAGCTATCACGGACAAACACGATTTGGAATATGTTTGACCTTTGATTACGCGTTCTCTCACTTCCTGTCTTACTTTGATATGGACCTTCCAATCATGCATGCGTCCACAATCCAGCTCAGCTACATTCTTCTATATATACTCTCCTTCACCTCTTCTACTTTGTATATCATCAGTGATCAGTTTTCTAAACGTACACTGACCCAAGTTATTTTTTCTTCACTCTACACAGCTAGAATGGCGATCGATCATAAAAGGATAAATATTTTGTTCCTCTCCTTTGTCTTGATTCTTCAACTGACTTTGGCCCTCCAAGTTGGTTTCTATAGTAAATCTTGTCCTAATGCTGAAACTATTGTTCAACAAGTCGTTCAGCAGCGGTTCACGGCGGATAAGTCCGTGACTGCTGCTTTGCTTCGCATGCACTTCCATGATTGTTTTGTTAGGGTAAGCATTAAACTTAGCATGCATTTTCTTATTTCTTCATCATGTGCATTGCATGGTAATTTAAACTGTACGTGTGAAATTATCTACCATGTCATTGTGAACTGCGAGATGATAACTTATTGAAGATTAGGCAAATTCTACAAAAATACAAAATAGCTAGTCATTGTAAGTTTGTAACACATAGATATACAAATTGAATATGTACTCTAATTTGCATGATAGATTTGAAAATCCCCCCTCTTGCCATCGCTTGATTCGCTTCTAATAAATGAACATGCTATATTGAACTCATTTATAAACTGCGATATCAATATATCTCCCCGAAAATGGCAGCAATAAGATATGGGTCACCTAATGAATACTGTTCATTATGCTGCAGGGTTGTGATGCATCCATATTGATAGACTCTACCAGCAGCAACCAAGCCGAGAAAGCAGCAGGACCAAACGGATCCGTAAGGGAATTTACACTTATCGACCAAATTAAGTCCAAGCTTGAACAATCTTGTCCTCAGACAGTTTCTTGTGCGGATATCATAACACTTGCAACCCGGGATGCTGTCACACTAGCCGGAGGCCAAAAATACAACGTCCCAACTGGTAGGCGAGATGGGCTCATTTCAAGGGCAGGTGACGTGAACGTCCCTAGTCCGTCATTTACCGTCTCACAGGCGCAACAAGCATTCAGTGCCAAAGGCTTGACATTGAACGATATGGTGGTCCTCTTAGGTGCTCACACGGTTGGTGTTGCTCATTGTAGCCTCTTCCAAGATAGGCTATCCAATTTCCAAGGAACCGGAGCTCCAGACAGTACTATGAATACAGCGTTAGTTACCAAGCTTAAGCAAATTTGTGGTTCGAATCCTAATGTCGATCCTACGGCCTTTCTAGACCAAAACACGTCATTTGTCTTTGATAACGAGTACTACAACCAGATTAAGAGTAAGAAGGGAGTGTTGCAGATTGATCAAGAGCTCGCACTGGACCCTTTGAGCTCTAACATGGTCTCAAACTTGGCAGCCAACAACGCCATGTTTGGACAAAGCTTTGCCAAAGCCATAATTAAAATGGGAAGCATTGGAGTTCTTCAAGGGACGGCCGGAGAAATCAGAAACAATTGTAGAGTCTTCAATAAAAAGAACTAGAAGGCGCTTGTTTTATTAATTTTTTTTTTTCAATTTCCGCATCCACTCTTAATTCTTTGAAGTGTTGTATAAGTTTTTGTTGTTGTTTTAATCCCTGTGCTTGTACAGGATTGTTTGTTTGTTTTCCCTTTGTGGAAGTTAGCTAGATTGTATATTCGTTTGGGTGTTTAATGCAAAGCTTACATTTTCAAAAAAAAAAAAAAAAAGAAGTGGTGTATAATTAAGCTAGAGAGGTGTAAGTTTAGAGGCAGGAGTAACTAATTTGAAGATTTTTTTTTATCAAAAAACAACTTATACAAAACTTGGTTGAGATGATGATCTTTCCGTAGTCATAAGAAAACTGTTGTGTCCCATTCAACATACGGTAGCCGTGGCTCCTTTCTTGTTTTACAAACACGACCCAAGCCAAAGGTCTTGGCTTGCTTCACTGACTACTAGTGATTGACTTGAACAAATTTATTTATGCATTCCTTTATTTCTCAAAATCAAAAAGAAAAAAATATAGAAGCCAAACGAAAACCATGCATTTTCTTAGTAATACGTTCGTACAGATCACATATAGTCAATCGAACTTGAATGGTTGGAGGGAAAGAAAATCATAAAAAAAAAATAAGAAGATTAGAAGAATGACAAGTTATCGTCAGTCAGTTCTTCTTTTTATTGAAAACCCGGCAATTTTTCCTAATTTCTCCAGAAGTCCCTTCCAGGACTTGAATCTTCCCCATCTTAGTAATGGCATTTACGAACCCTTGCTTGAAAAGATTATTGTTAGCCGCCAAATTGAAAACGAACTTGGCACTTCGTGGGTCTAGTGCTAGCTCTTGATCAATCTGCAGCACTCCACGCTTCTTTCTAATCTGGTTGTAGTACTCATTATCGAATGCAAAAGAAGTGTTCTGGTCCAGAAAAGTACTAGGATTCGTGTTTTGGTTGGCACAAAGTCCTTTCAGTTTACCAAGCAATAGCTTGTCCATAGTGTTGTCAGGTGCCCCAGTCCCTTGAAAGTTGGAAAGCCGATCCTGGAAAAAGTTGCAGTGTGCTACTCCAACTGTGTGACCACCACCTAAGAGGATAATCATATCAGTCAGGTTCATACCGCGGGCAATAAATGATTGTTCGGCCTGAAACACGGTGGAGGCTGGGCCAGGCAGATTGACGTCGCTTGCCCTTGAAATTAGCCCATCTCGTCGCCCTGTAGGCACACTGTACTTTGGACCACCGGCAAGGGTCACGGCATCCCGAGTTGCGAGTGCTATAATGTCCGCACAAGACACTGTTCTAGGGCATGCTGCTTCTAGCCTGGACTTGATTTGGTCTATGAGGGAGAATTCTCGAACTGATAAATTTGCCCCTGCTGCTTTCTCTGCTTGCTTCTTTTTGGTAGAGTCTATTAATAGTGATGCATCACATCCCTGCGCCATAGACAAGTTTTGGTTAGTACTCCCACTCTCCCATAATAAAAGCTTCTACATTTGAATTTGAAGTTCAAACATTCTAAACTTTGACCATAAATATATAATAAAATATAGATAATTATAATATGATAATAAGATATTTTTATTTTTATTTAAAAGATCTTTCGTAAAAGTATGACATTAATAAAATAAATTAATATATAGATTGATAAAGTAATGGTCAAAGTGTTGTCTTGAAGACCTCAAAAAAGCAAAGTAGAAGCTTATTATGGACAGAGAGAGTAAGTATTTTAAGAATAATTAAGTTCATTTTAATGTTAAAGTTGTGTTATAAATCACTCTATTTTTTTTTTTTATTTTAAGGAGTATCCCCATGGACACTTGAGATAGTATCCTACGAGATATTGAACTGACCACTTGTTTAATTAAGGGATGAGAGTCTTTAGTCCTTACCACTCACATCAACCAACTTTGATAAATACGCGTCTTATTATCAAATGTGAGTCTGTATATCTTAAACTATACGTCATTTTGTCATGAATGTACAGTATCGTTGTAAATCACGAGTAGTTTTCCCGTAGATTAAAACCAATTTGCTTTATATTTTTTTGGAGTACTATAATTTTCACTTGTTTTAGATAACCAATTTTGAAGTCATAGTATCTTATATCGGCTAATCTTCAATAACCTAAGCCGGTGTCCTTGTCTGCCAAAGAGTCACTATTTAAGGATATATCAAAGAAGCCTAATTGATGAAATTAAATTTGAAAACCAACAATTTACCGATCATGTCAATACTAGTTCTATTATAGTATGTCGTAAACGTCCGGAATTAAAAGTTGAAACGAAATATAGTAAAAGTCAACTTAACTTGAATGAATTGTGTTTATCATCCATCTTTAGACTCTATTAGTTTATAAATTGTAAATGCAACATTCCTCATCCTCATACAAATTACACAAATTAATGGTACATGATGTTGCGGTTTTGTGAGGAGGGCAGGGGGAAAGACTAAGAAAAACTAGGGGATATATTAGTAAGATACAACGTGCACTTGCATGCAAAAAAGCAAGTAATCTTACCCTCACAAAGCAGTCGTGGAAGTGCATACGAAGCAAGGCCGCCGGAACTGACTTATCAGTGTTGAACCGTAGTTGAACCCCATTTCGAACTATGGATTCGGCATTTGGACATGATTTACTGTAAAAGCCTACGCGTAGGGTTAAACAGAAAGGAAGGGTGAGGAGAACAAATAGGAAAGTAATTTTCATGTGCTTATAATAGTTCTTCATAATTGTTTGTTGATCTCCCTTTTCTGTATCACTGTATGGAGACTACAACAATAGTTTTGTTTTTGTTATGGATTGGTGATAGAATTAAGCTGACTCGATATATATAGAGGAGCTCAACTAGGATATGCAATATATATAGTTAAAAGTCAAATGCACTAAAAAATCGAAAGGAATGTTCTGCTGGTAAGAATAACTACTGCTTGCACTAATTTTAAAATGTGGAAGAGCCCACCAAGGCACCAATTATTGTTTTAGTCGTATGATGCTGGGACTAACATCTTCATGTCGCCCTAATTATATGCGAAATTTGCTTTAATTTATATCATTTTCATATAATAATGTCACAGTATGCCGCAGCACATCATGTCAATTATCTTCCAACGCTGTCAATTCATGCAATACAGCCAATGCCATGCCATTCATAACATTTAGAAAAATTCCCTTCCTAACAAACACAAAACCATAATAATGGATTTCAGTTAGTCCAACAATTGGTAGAATAAGCTAAACCAAAAATTTTGTATAAAATCGTTTATCTTTAAATGATAGTTATATATGTAGGCAGGTACGTTGTTGCTCAAATTCTCATATTGTGGAGAACTTTTGTTGGAGGGACTGCCTTGAGGCTCTTCCCACAAAGTACATTTTGCTCAATAGAGAGGAATGTATGTTGATACTGATTGTCTAAGGTGGGGAGAAGAAAAGCACAACCAAAGAGCATATTTTTTTGAACAATAAAAAGGTGTTATCAGGTCGTATCCAATTTGAATACCACCCTTTGATAGTGCATGAATGACCTTAATAATAGCGGATTATAATAATATGTAATAACGTGGTGTCCTATTTAAATGTCATCCACTGACCCCATATCTCTTTTTTATATGGCTTTTGACTGTGAGAATCGAATGTTGTTTGGACACTCTCTCTCTGTTTAGATTCTAATTAACCTAGCATGTTGTAGACACCCCAATTTGTCACACACTTTGGCTCTGTGATGATGCCTGGATTAGGTAGTGTGTCACGACAAGCTGCATTTCGAATATGTGACGATCAAACGAGATACTGAGTTAAGTTCATCTATTTCCGCATTTATTCCTTATTTCCATTATTTATAGTCGAAATATGACTAAATAGGCCCGAAAATATGTTCAAGTCATGTTTTCAGCTTATGTTTGACTTAACGTGCATTACATAGGCCCATGATCATATTAATCAGGCTTTATCGCTTTTCAAGGTAAAAGTTAAAAATAGTCAACATACCATAACAGACCCAGATGGGCCAAAGCCATGCACTGTTGAGTCACCACTGGTGACACAGGCTTTGGGCCACTGCGTCACCATTGACGATGCAGGCCTTGGCCTGGTCTAGGCCCAATTTCAGCCTTTGATCATTCTATTCCGCAATTCAATGTTTTCATCCGAAATTACTGAAATGTCATTAATGATTCGTTCCATAATACTCCTATAGTCTCCCCAGCTCTACAATGTCCTAATGAGTGCAGATGAGCAATAGGTCCTAATCATGGTCAAGCTCTCCACTGCGGTAGCCTAGTCCCTTCACAATATTACCTAGTTTGAAGCTTCCTACGTACTATATTCAGGAGAATATAAGACATAGTGATACGGGAGCAAAATAATATATTCTATAATTATGAGGAGTATTTTTACCTTGTTATGTGAAAAGATTTTACTGCAATATTTTCTTATTTTCTAGAGTTTTAGTTAGGAAAGTTTCCTTATGTTATTGACTTGTTCTCCAAGGTAGATTTAGCATAAATAGGGATTATGTAGTCAATTATTAGACAAGTTTTGAGTTTATAAAAAGTGAGGTTTTCACAAGTGTTTGAGTGATTCAAATACAACCCGAATTTGTGAGTCATATCAAAATTCATCCCGATTTCGTGCGTTATATCAAAGTCAACCTCGTAGTCGTGCGTAATATCGATTACAAACCCGAGTTTGTGCGTTCTATCGAATTCAAATCCAGTTCAACTCTAAAGTCGTGCGTCATATCAAATCGAAGGTTGTTCAAATCTTTTAAATCGCTTCCGCATACGTATCACATAGTGTTGAAACTGAGACATTGTATTCTACAATTAGAATCCTACTAAACATCTGAAAACGAGTCAAAAGATAAGTTAAACTATGACACGCAGGACGAGGCAACCAACTAGGACAGAGTCCTGGTGGTACGCTTCCACTGGTGACGCAGCTCATAGGGGCACGTCACAAGTGTTCTTCTCCTACTCCTATTTTGACTCCTCTGCTGGTACTCGACTATAAATACCCTTAAGCTGGTTCATTATTCAGGTTCCGGAGTTTCATAAGGCTACTCTTATTGCTCACTCTGTATTCTCTCTCCTAAAAATCAGATTTAACTAGTATAATTCATAGACTGAAAACAAACATTGCAAAAGGAGCACCCTTACACTCCTTGACATAATTGTTCAACCATATAAACACCTATGACTGTCATCAGATCACATCAAACACATAAACAACATCATATCGCACTTACAAACGCGAAAAGAAGGATCGAGCGAGATCGTTCACATCGAGAAGTAAGGCGAATCAAGGCGACCAACACTATTGTATGTCTCCTAAAGGCCCCTTTATCAAAGTTTGTTGTTTTATGCTTAACACTAATGTTTACGTGCTTAGATCAAGATATTAAAGTTATTGCATGTTCAAAATAACCATCTTTATGTGTCATAATGTTTGCTTAGATCTAATATTTTAGGCTGTGACCACCAGATCTAATTTCTGACATATTTGCATGACTTTTCATATATAAAACGAATTTAAAAGGCTAAAAAGTAAAGGTAAATACAACTTATTGGCTCGGCACACCTTATCGATGTCCACTTGGTAACCTCGCTCTCGAATCTAAATCTGTGGTACGCTTTACCATAGGTGCAGCATAAAGCATGCTAGAAAGATGACATTGAGTGATGTAAAATAAGGAGTGAAAGAAAGATGAAATCTTTTTGTGTTACTTGTGTTTTATGGTTCTAAAATGAAGCAAAACAGGACTGAAATGAAAGGATATGGAAGTTACTCCTCAAGCTCACTCAAGAATGAACTTAGAAAAGAAGCTAACTGATTTTTGTTCCCCACAAAGGTAGAGCAACCTTGCTACTCTCCCACACATGTAAGAATAAACAAAGGGGTGAGCCACAAAGTTCTCAAAAAGAAGTTTGCACAAAAGCAACACTTATATCAATTTTCATTCAACATAATCTGTTTTTTACAATGAGAGGGTGAGCCTTTATATAGGAAGGCACACATAGAAACCCTACTAAGGACAAGTAGTAAAAAAAGGAACAAGTTCAACTCATTTTATTACCACTGTCAAAACAAAAATGCAGTAAAAGTTATACTAGTAAAGTAAAATAAGGTAAATGCTTGTCTGGATGATAATGTAGCTCGTCCAATCCCTCCTTGGGCTCCAAGGAATGTAGTCACGTTCAAATGAGTGGTCCTAGCAACTTAAATGCACCTAAAGAAGCTGCCAAATGAAAGTACAGAACAGGTCACTATCAATGATGGTCCTGCATTTTGCTATTAGTTGTGGGTTGTGATTTCTGTGATATCTTGGCTCCAATTCTGAACATGTGACACCTTAAATCCATCCTTAACATGTCACAAAGGGAAAGGGTTGTCTGTGTAGCATATCACACATGAATCAAGTCGTTGCACCCATTCAAGCCCAAACTAACACTCTCATGCTCATTGTTGACATCCTGATTTGAAGAGGCCTTAACTCCCTCGAAACATAACCAAATTCAATGGTCTATATGTCGAATTGAAGCTAGGACAAAGGCCTTTAAGATGAGAATGGTATTGGCCACAATGTCTTCGTGAATAAGCTTCAGTTGCAAGAACAAACAGGCTGTTGTGATGTACTCTGCACAATATGATGTCTGGATACAGGGGCCTGTTGCAGAGCTAATAAAATCTTATCCCCTGGTTTTGAATTGTGATGTTTCTGATTCAGTTTGAATCTGCATGTCTTATCTTTCAAATGAATCAAGAATCTACAAGATATCACATGTAGAAGTCAAGTTATGATTATTGCATAGTTGACAGGTCAGAATTGGCCTGCATTGTCAAAATTGTTTTGCATTGCTCTTCTGTGCAAAGTAGATGAAAGTTTCTGCATGGCAAGTATATCACAATTGTTCTGCATTGCTCCTCTATGCAAAGTAGACATCCTGGTCTGTCAAATGAGCCATAGTAGTCAGAATTTGAACCACAAACGAAGGAGCTACAGACCAGACAAGTTGCTTGAATTGTAGAAGACAACCAAGTTCTTCAGTTTTGCTCTTCTTGTCAAGAGTTGTGCTTTGGTTGTCTCATGATATATCATGGCTGCAACTTGTTGGATGAGTGAGGGTTATAGCTCATGCTGCAATAGGAGTCATCTATGAGATGCTCAGATTCGAGACTGCATCCCACATCGGGTTCTACATCTCATGCACCCTCGACGCGTCATAGGATAGATCCGAAAGAAACATGGTTTTCAAGACACCTCAAGATCTCGGTGGCGACTCCGATCCGAACAAATGATATTGAAAGGGCAAAGGCACCATCTGTCTCCCTTTCTCAGTCGCCACTGATGCCGCAGAAGCCAAGCCACTGCGTCGCCACTAGAGACGCATGCCTAAGCCATGGTGTGATACCCCCAAATTTAGGGCCGATTTAAAACTTTTTCTTCCAATAAACAACCCCTCAAATATGGAAGTGCTACTTTGATACAACTAACTCCAATCTCTAAATCCAACTTAAGTCCAATTACTCAATTATTACAAACCATAATTACAAAACCTTTGATACAAAACTCTGGAACTCAACTCTAGATATAATGGGCGTCCTTATAACTCTACAACGGAAACCTGAAATCAATAAACCACAAGACTGCTCCCATGATAGAGCAGGCATATAGCAAGTCTGCATAAGACTGGTAACACTTATCTAACTATGAAATGTATGTATGTCATGGTAGAATGAAGAGCTATTACAGATAAACTAACCATAAATAGTCACTCCTGTAGTAAAATGTATGTATGTCATGATAGAATGTGAACAGCCTTATGATTTGTAATAGTCACCCCTCTAACCAAATCTCTCTCAAGAGTTCATAGGACTCTATACCCACCAACCAATAACACATAAACTCCATATACATCACAATCACATATTCTATCTCATAACACATGCACGTATTATCAAATTAGCGCACCCGCGATTGGGTAATACTTACCTTCATTTCTCGTATATCGTTATCGTGCTATTCCTGATTCTTGACTCATAAGGTCAATCTTCTTCTCTAGCGCAAATCATCATACTCTTGAACGTGAAACCAACCAGCAACTGATACTCTCTCAAAAATATAAAAGCTCTGGGATCCATATCTGATACTCTCTCAAAAATATAAAAGCTATGGGATCCATATATATCTAACACTCTCTCAAAAATATAAGAGTTCTGGGGACATGTAACTCTCTGACTAAAAGGTGCTCGAATACTTGGCTAAGACTGGGGCAATGAGGCAAATCTAGTCTCATACAATACTTTGGACTATAGTCCCATAATGTGCACATCTCTTAACTAGGGGGAGTCTACCCTAGTTAAGAAGGATCTATGGCGAAAGTGTGGATCAGTACACCGTATACGTGGGGCTCGCCCTAGAAAAGTTGGCGGCTGGCCCAAACACCACCAAATGTGGTGCGACTCATATCTCCATGTCCCGGGTCAAGTGACCCCGCATACTGAAAGAAGAAACACTATACTACTCCAATCTGATCTCATACAACTCATATCTCATATCAAATGATAATCTGCTCGTATCTGAAACTTCTCGAATAAAACTTGGATAAACGTCTCAACTCTGAATTCGAACGATATAGCGATGCTTCTCGATTCGCGTGCTCGTAACGTGGATAACGTGATCCAATCTCTATGGCTCATCGCAAGCCAATCACAACCAATCTATTAAACAAGATCTTCTCAACTCGAAGAACGTAAACTCGTGTCTTTATACTACTAAAGTAATAAAAAGGCCGGCAATCTAACAGAAATTCTACCGAAAATTCGGCAGAGCTCCGTTTGTAAATTACACATATCCAAGATATAATATCCACTAAAACCTGCATGAAACAACCTACAAATTAACATTATATATCCATATTTATACATCTTTGGACCTCAGGTCCACTCCATATATCACAAAACATCTCAAGGTCGATCTCCATATCGACAACCAACACAATACCCACAAAATACCAGTAAATAATCCAAACTTCACAATTACAAATCAATACCTCCAATAACAATAAAGACTTATACAGATAGAAACTCGAATACTAATTCTAACTCTTGCAACCATAACTAACAACTCTCATATATAATATAAACAATTCCAATACTCGTAATGAATAAGATTCTATACCTTCCAAAATAGGCTCAAAGACTAACCAATCAACTCTAATTCCAATTAACAATTTCCATATATATTCCCATAAAAGCAACACCAAGCCCGGATAAGAGGGTGTTCAGAGTGGGCGGTGGAATAGGGCCCCAAATTCTAGAGCCCAAATAATATGAAATATTACAGTCAAGTAAATGTAAGCGTGCAACAATAGCAGGTGTGTAGGTGCAGCTTAGTGGTTGTGATTGTCATATTTTATCCTGAAGGCATGGGTTCATATCTTAGCAGAGGCAGCTTTTCATTTGTGGGGCCCTTCTGTTTAGTGTGTACTTTTTTTGGTTTATATGTGTGTTGTGTTTTTCCTTGGAAGCTTGTAGCCACTTCCCAAACATGAACCTCATCCCCTATGTACTCGTTAGTTTGATCACACGTTACGTGTTTTGATATAGAAATATGTGATTCATGATAGTATGTCATTAATGTGGTTTATGTGTAATTGGGTTGGTGGGGAGTGAGTCGTGTGAACTCTTCAAAGAGATTTGATTAGAGGAGTGACTATTTTGTAGTCATAGGTGCCTAATTGGCTGGTGATTAAAAGTTATGAGATTATAGCTTTGAGTGAGTTAGAACTATCTTGGACTATCTTGGGATTATTGATTTATTAAGGTATTTTGAGTGAAGTAATGATTTCAAGAGAGATTTGGATACAATTGGTTTATGAAGTAATTTTCGTGAAAGAGATGTATTTATTGAGATATATGAATAAGATTTATTTATAAAGTTTTTTGAGTAAAAAGATGATTTATTGAGACTTTTGGATATTAATCCTTTATGAAAGTATTATATCATTCTACCATGACTTACGTATATTTTATGGTTAGATAGGTGCTAAAAGTCTTATGTTGATTTGCTATATCTAGCTACTTTGTCATGGGAGCAGTCTTGGGGTTTATTGATTTTAGGTTTTCGATGCATTCAGAGTGGAAAGGACGCCCACCTATGTTTAGAGATGAGTTGAGTTCCAGAGTTTTGTATTAAAGGTTTTGTAATTGTGAGTTTGTAATAATAGATCATTGGAGTTAGAATATGTTTTGAGATTGGAGTTAATTGTATAATGTGCCTTCCACATTTAGAGGGTTTGTTTGTTAGAAGAAAACGATTCAAATTGGCCCTAAATTTGGGGGTATTACACCCATCCCCTTCACCATCACCACCACAACCACACCACTCACCACACTCAATGACCGTACCCTCCCTCCTCGTCCAGGTGTATAATGTAGTACCTCAACCCACCGTGATGCCCCACATAACATATCTTACATCTCCATATATATCTCCTTGTCACTTTGAGCACGAATCATCCCCTAACCAAACTCCTTAAGCTTTGTTGGGTTGGTGAAGTGGGTCGTTGGTATTGGTGGAGAGAGGTGTTGAACAGTAATGACGACGACGCTTTGTACGTACGAATTGTTTACCACATTAATTTAATGTGCTTTCGCTTCTTATTGTTTTATTCATTTGAAACAACTAGTATAGTAGCCATGGCACAGTTTTTTAGAGAACATTATAAGTCTATATAAATTACTATTATTTAATATATATGGCAGCTTGTAAAATTTCAGGTATACAAACATGTACATGCTATAGTTTTGAAACAAATTCATTTTTTATCGAAGTATAATATTGACAATCCTACATATGTTACCAATGTAAATGAACCTAATCTTATGGGGTGATTTTTTCAGTGGCCACAAAAATTTTGTAGCCACCGCAAAACAGTATAGTGTACACGTTGATTTTTCATGATTTAATATTAGTCACTCATTAGTCTAACCTATTACAAAATAATTTACGATTATGGTCAAAATTTGGAAAAATCAATGATTAGAATCATTTTATCTCACAATTTTGTTGTTGCTATTATAGAACTTGCCAATTTACTATACATATAACAAATCCTCAAAATGTAAAATAATTTAGAATTAATGACTAATGTAAAAATATGTGTAACTCATTCAAATGGAAAAAAAATAATATAAAAAGGACAAAAAGGCAAAATAAAAGCTAGTATCACAAACTTTTTAATGTTTTAATGAATTATATCTAGCGATAATGTATAAACTATAAAAGTAAGCTCTTTCGTTAAACCAAATAGAACATTCTATAATATCACAAGCAAAAACATTTTGTATGGAATATTGATAATTAAAAATGAAGGTAGATAAATATGAATTTTGTTCACATGTTTTGTCTTCCTATTGTGTATGAAAATAGTTATATAAAATACAATATAGTATCTTGAAATATTATCTTTAATAGAATTTTAGGAGCTTTTTCTTGTTTATGAAGAAACCAAAAGAAAAAAAGTATTGACAAATTAGTATATACTATGCATGCAAAGATTTTGGTCTAAATAATTCCGTGAAAAATTCTCCACTTATTTTTTTTCAATGATCGATTTCATTAAAATAGTTTGAAAAAAACTCCAAGGAAAAATCCAAAACTTCTATAATCAAGAGATATCGTAAGAATATGAAAATGTACCAAGTATATATATAGAATCTTTAAAAATGGTAATGTTAGAGTAGTTAATACGAGAAACTAAATTTGATGAAAAAAAGAAAATATATAGGAAAATGGAGGGAGTGACATGTGGCTTATTCGTTTAGTGTTTAAGTATATACAAGTATTCACACCCGACTTTGTCCGGGCTGCGTAAATTAAATATTATTTATTGCATAAGCGTATAGTTGGCAAATCTGACCCGACTCGATTTGCCCAAAACTCTACCCGATAATACTTAAGAAAATCACCTCCCGAAATAACCCGACCTCACCCGATACTTAACCAAAATCGAACGTACTTTGAATACAGGCCTATGGTTGGTAAATCTAACCCGACTCGATCGTCCAAAATTCGACCCGATACAACTGAAGACATTCACCACCTGAATAACCCGATCTAACCCTATGCTTAACCAAAACCAAATGTATTCTGGAACATTTGAACCCGAAACTGGCCTAAACTCGGCCGAAGTTGACCCAAAATCGATTATGGCCGATACAAACTATACTCAACCCGATATGATATAGATCTCAAAGTTAAAATTGATTTAACCATAGATAGTTCCCATCAAAGATTATATAAGCATTTTGTTTATACAATTTATATTATTTCATTAAATTTTATATATATATATATATATATATATAATATTGAATAAAACTATCTTAATTTGATGTAACGATAGAGATTTACTCTATTCGAAATTGATTTGACTTAAAAACGTAACTATGCTAACCCAAAACCCGATACAATTTAATAGTACAAATCTATATCGACCCAACTTGTATTGAAATTTAATCGAACTCAAAACATGACCCAATTAAACCAACTTATACAGAGCTTGAACTCAAAATTAATTGAACCATGAAAAATTGTCATCAAAAACAATCAAAGTTTCTATTCATGCAATAAAATTTGTTACATGTCAATTATATTGGAGATTATTATAGAGATTGACTTATCCAAATATAATTTGAGTGGAAAGTGAACCGATCCAAAACTGACAAAAAATTTACTAAACTTGGCCCGATTAAATAAATAATTCAAATGACCGACTCGACTTGAAAGCCTATGATGATTAGATGAATCCAAATTTCGGAATGACCTAACTAAAACTTAACCTACAATAACCGAAATGCTCATTATTTTGAGTGTTTAGCTCTTGTTTGGATTTAAAAGTGAGATAGGGGTACTATTGTTACTAAGTTTGAATGAAATTTATTATTTTGAAAGAAATGGTGAACGAAACTGTCATTTATGAGGACTCATAAAGTAATTTAAATTTCTTTAAAATGTGGAAATAAGAGTTTTGGTCAATGTGGTGTGTTCATCAATCTATAGATCATTATGGCAATGGAATTAGAGAGAAGACACTCACGTTGCGGTTGTCTGTCCTTTCCCATTGCTATAAAATTATCTATGATTTATTTTATTTGATCTTTTAAGTTTCATATTTTAGTGGAACTCTATTTTCTTTTAGGACTCTAATACTATATTATAATTAAATGATAATAATTATATTAAAAAGACACTATGTAGGACTCTTAATGATGAGATTAGATAATTTTTTAATTAAAGTGTGGATACTTGGCGTTTAATGAGTGGTGCCAAATGATAGGCATCAAGGGCGTGGTTTCTGCTTTATATATTACTCCCTGCATTTCTACCAATTCTTTGCATTTTCCTTATTTGGCTTTTTCAACCAATTCTTTGCATTTGCAAACTT
>CAAKMY010108966.1:0-15759 GCA_901111285.1 Corrigiola litoralis | reverse complement strand
GGGCACTAAAATGGGAATTTTCCAAGGAAATAAGTTCCTATCTTTCCCTTTTACCATCCGTGGAGAATGAAAGGACTCCCAACTCCAATGCAAACCTTATCATTCTCATGATTTTTTTATTGAGAAGGAGTAGTGCTTTGTTAATTGTTACACATACAAGACGGAACTAATCCAATACTTATTGTGCTATATCTCATGGGGTCGAAGGTATACTCGAAGGCCTGCAGCTGGTACAGGATCTGGTGTAGAAATAACCTTCTCAGCAGGATCCATCTTTTTTAATCTGAATCTTGTGACAACATTGTGTAGAAACGCAAGTATTTCTATACGAGCATATTCCTTTCCTGCACACATGCGAGGTCCTCCCCCGAATGGTACAAATGTAAAAGGTGCTGGCCCATTTCCTTCAAATCTGGAAGGATCAAACTTTTCTGGATCAGAAAAGTACTTGGGGTCCTTGTTTGTTGAATGTACTGTCCAATGGATCTGCAAGATGATCAAATTCAACTAAGGCAACTGAATTATCATTGTTGTGAAGGAGAGCAAAATTTGTGTAAGTTTAATACCTTCCACCCCTTGGGAATGGTAAATCCTTCGTAGCTGAAATCAGTTAGGACCTCCTTAAAACCTCCTATTGTAGGCGGTATCAGCCTCATTGATTCACATATCACATTCCAAGAGTACTTCATCTTCTGAATATCCTTCCAGTTCATCAGCTCTCCTGGTTCCTTGGATCGCGCAATCTCTAATTGTTCTATTGTCCAATACCAAAAACAGATGATTGAAGCAACAAAGGAGATGAGGTAAAACATGCAATCTGTATACAACATCAACCTAGTATGGGTCCTTCTCAAGGCAAAGTCAAAGAAGGTACAATATGTAGGCAACCTTACACCTAACTAATCTAGTAAGACTAGTAAATATGCAATATGTATACCTACCTTGTAGAACCTTTTCATATATATGCGGGTGTTCAGCAAGATGGCTGATCACAAAAGTGATCGCGGAGCTTGTAGTGTGAAAACTGCCAAACATAAAACCGATGATCTTACTAGCAATGTCGTCCTCGCTCACACAGTCATCTTCTCCATGCGAAGCCAAAAGAAAATGACCCAACATGTCTTGGCAAGCGAATTTGTGATCTCCGTTCTCTGACATTTCCCTTCTCCTCTGCCTAATGATGTCAATGATCTTCTCCTTTACAAGTTTTCCCCCTTTCATAGCCTTGTAGAAAGGCGTCCCAGGGATATTCACTGGTGCTGAGAAAATCCCCTCTGTCAAAAGATAGAAGGCCTCAGTAAGTTCCCTTGACTTATCAGAGCTCGGCAAGTTTGAGGAGTCGGCAAACAGCCTACATGCCAGGGCAAATGTGAACTGTTTTGCCAGTGGATGGACCTTTACTTCATTATAGGGCGACCAGTAAGTGTCCAAATGCTCGCGTGCCATAGAGTCCATGGCGGACACATAGCGTATCATGGATTCTAGCCTAAGGAACTTGTATGACACCTCTCCTGCTAACTTCCATGAGGGTGAGTCAGTGTTAGCTTCTGGCTGGGAAAGAGCATCGGCTATAGACCGTGGCAGCCAGAATTTTACCAGTTTCGATTGGTTAGAGAAGATGAACTTGTTAGCTGAAGGGCCACAGAAAACAGCCATTCGCTCTCCAGCGAGAGAGGTCTTGAAGACTTCAGGGGAGTGCTTGCTCATTCGATCACGTACAAATCTCTCCGGGCATGAGACATGCGCCAAAGTTTCTCCAATGATTGGCCACCCAGTTCTTCCTGGAGGAAGTTTTGTACTTTTTAAGTTGCGCATCAGCAAATTCAGAGTTACAACAGTGACTATGAAAGTAATGCCAAGTCCTACGAAAAAGATTAAAGCCATGATTAGTGTTAGATTCAAAGACTAGCTAATGATGGTAATTTCCTAGCTAATATGGCGTCTCAATCATGTGCGTGAAGTATGGCGTCTCGATCAAGGATAAGTGGTTAGTGGTTATGACCTACCATCTCTTGATAGAAGCGATTATCTTAATCCCATTTGAGAAGGGCTGATAGTTGTATAATCAACTTGAGGGTTGACTTGACTTGAATACATAATAATTAGCGTGAATGTAAATTATAAAGCATGATCTCTTCTATCAGCTAAAGTACTTTAGCATACAAATTAAGTTTCCTTTTTCGTTCCTCTGGTTTAAGTAGGCTTAAATAAATAGATTTCTCATCATGACGAGAACCATGACTTATATCGATATTGCATATCCAACCACTGCTTTGTTTAGTTTTACAACCTGTAATAGAGTATGAGACTATATAGCCTTGTACCGAGAGGCAAGATGTGAACAGTAGGCCTTTCATCAGGACCATCTGATCGGACTACTTAATATTGAGCATGACGGAATCAGGGTTAAAATGCTTTTGCTAATAGCTCAAAAAAAAAAAAAAAAAAAGAGCCTGTAATTTAAGATGAATCTAATTCGTACCCAGGAGAATACACTATCACGGAAATAAATGGAACATAGAATATATATCATACAAATAAAGATACATACTAAGAAGGATGAGGTATAGCAGATTTTTGATCTGGCACACATAGTTATGTTTTTAAGGTAAGAAAAATCTCTTTTCACTGGCATTGTAGAGAGGGTAAATAACAAAGAATGTACTATAACATCTCTTGGCGGCAAAAAAACCAAACTATTTGTCCTACTTGGCGCAAGTGCAACGACCATCATCACGGGCTTGGAAAGTCGCTGTAGTTCGTTGGGCGTCCGCTTTTGGCTTCCCAACTGTAGAAAAGGTCTACAATACACATGGGAATTGTGATTGATTTCGCTCACTTAAAGTGTGTTCTGGATGAGAACCTCAAGGGGTGAAGCGCAAAGTCACACAGACACAACAGGCAATATCCCCAAACTAAAATTATTGTACTATGCAGTGTCCAGAAACATACAACATTACCGATTGTTGTTCTGGAGCTCGAGCCTTTAAAAATGATAACATAGCCAAACAGATAAGTTTGTAGCAGCCAACTCGGAAAACTTGGTACCTTGTTACTTCTGCTTGATATGCGATCCTTTCTATTCAGGCTTATACTCATGTCAGAATCAGATTTAAGCTATGTCACGCAGACCTGGTTAAAAATGTCAGACCCGGATACGTGACCAGGTGCCACTGTGCCCGACTTGGCCATGAGGTGTTTTTAAGTGTCCATACACACAGGAGAAGAGAGTCCAGTGTCCAGGTACTTCGGGTCAGATGAAGAGTTACAATAACATACTAGGAGATAAGCACATGCCACTCAGCCAACCAAATAGCAAGACATAAATGGAAGGCAGAGATATTGTCACCAAACAAAAGACACAACAATCTTCACCACTGATATCCGATAAGCCACAAATAACCTTACATGAAGATAGCATCTAATGAGATTTCAAATGGGTTATACACAAGGACTCTCAATAGAAGCTATGGAGACTAGCAAAAGAGTCTACCACTACATCAACATCCAGTCCACAACACTTTTCCTCTTTGACTTTCCTAGAAATGGTAGCGTTTCCAAGCATTAGTCCAAGGGTGGAATTGTACCCCCATTTTTCACGATTTCTTCAACCACCTGCCATTATCAATAAAAATAAATAAAGGCAGCAGCAGGATGTCATTTTAAAATAACAGAAATAGGAGCGAAGTTTCGTTCAACGACAAAAGCATCAACATAATACAGCTTTGCAAAAACTTGACTGTATGTAAATTGCTATGATAACAAGGGAATTATTCTGCTGCCATAGCTACTATGGCAAAATACCTCTGCAGAAACAGTCATAAAAAACTTTCCATCAAGTAAATTACCTCGAAAAGATATTCTAACTTCTGTTTCAGAAGAATATATTCCTGCTGCAAGTCCCGAAGACAAGTCAGACATCTGCACCAAACAAATAAACTACTCTTAGGATCACAATGTGCATAAGCATGACCTTTGCAACTGCAGTCCTTGTTATTATGTTAAGTGACTCATATATCGTACTCCCTTCTCCCATTGTTATTTAACTTGCTTAATACACAAATATTAAAGAGAACAGTAACCATGTGAGTATTAATTTCGAGTTGCAGGTTCAACAATCGAAGCTACTTGTGGTCCTCAGGGGATGGCATCCTCCTATAACAGTTCAGTGAACCTAAGATAGGAGGCAGCCAAATGGGACAGCCCAAAAAAGAAAACGTAAATAACCAAATGGCAAGGAGGCAGTGATAGCATAAGTAATCACAAAAGCAAAACAGCATGATGGTAACTCACAGTCAAAGAATAGTTCAGTGAACCTTAGAAAGGAGCCTCGTTAAAAGAAAATTAGGCCATGTAGCTGTCAAAGTGAATAAAGTTCTGGCTATTTATATCCTATCTCATCATTCTGCGACATTTTGTAAGCTTGTTTCAAATCATTAGTAACCACATAACTACAGTTCACATAAACTAATACATAATATTAATCTTATAAGGAACTAAGAAGCCTAAATTAACATAAAATCAAGGAGACGAGTTCATATGTGAAATATTTAAGGAGTAAACAACTGCTGGTGTATGATGATTTAAAAAGCAACAATCCAACATAAATTAGAGAGAACATTTTTACTTTCTCTATAACACCCCATAAGGATTGGTGTCCCACATTGCTAGATGATGTGTGGATTTGATGGTTTAAGAGGTAGCACCCACTAACATATAAACAAGGCCTTTTCCTTTTGGGATTAAGTGAAAACAAATGGGGTCTAAGGGGGCAGCTCATATATAAATGGGTTGTGTTGAGACGGGTGGTGGATCAGCTTGTTACATTCTCTCATGCACATACACATGTACACCAGTCAATAAGAACCAACATAGCATCATATATACCGAGTGCAGAAATAAGAAACCATACTAGCTAAGAAGAATGTCAACATGCAAAGGACGAATAATCTTATAACTTCTTTCTTTTCCGTAAATGAAAAGTGATAGCATCATGTCTTACATACGTTTTAACATTTACATGATGAGATACTTCAACCAAATAAAAAACATAAGGTCTAAAACAAGTGCAGCCCATTGGCAAACATCTTACCCGTCACGGTTTCCACCTTCACAATAATCCCGAAAGTTGACGCATGCTTTTTTGATCCTATTTGCCCCGATGCTGTCAAGTACAAGAAACTCACATTCAAAACATTAATACACAAATACTTCAATTTAGACAAGCTAACAGTGACCCCATAGGATCACCAATGAGCACATCAGCACTCTAGTCTCCTGTCAACTAAATTTAGATCTAACTCTGTGATATTGTATGTTAATTACGCCTCAGATATGTGACTTTATGACACTAGTTACCCCAAACTCCACCCAGTAACACATGTGTATGACGGTCGTAAACTTAAGATTGTAAGTTAAATTATCACCCCAAACCTAGAACACTCCTCCCCACATCCTATCGTAATACAATCTTCACCCAGTTTTCGCATATGATCAAGTGATCAACCAACTTAGCCAAAACAAACAAAATGCAAAGCACTCAATCTACCAACTTGATCAAAAAATCTCATATCAAGGACTAAACATTTAAGATACAAATAAACCAAGCGACATATATACCTTGAACTACTGCCCTTCAATTGATGAACATGATTGCCCAACTGCTTGAAGTCCAAAACTGGCTGCCTACTGTTCAAACAAAATGCATGAATACTCCATCACCACTTAACAAATTAAGAACAGAGATACACCCAAAACAATTAATCTGAAACATAAGAAAACTCACATTGCTCTGGTCAAATTCTCAAGCAGTTTTTCGGAATCTTCAAAGAAAAGGGTCACAACTTCTGTTACAAAATTTGGGTTACTCTCATCTGCCAATGACCACAACTGTTTGAACTGATCATCCAAAATTTGCTGCACAAAATAACAACACAACAACATAAGATTCTAACTTCACAAATTCTTATAAAATACCGTCTCCTTTTATCAAATAGACGAGCTCTATGCAAGCTAGATAAACTCAAGCTTCCTGCAAGCGCAAGTCAAATCAGCTTTTGTTTTATATCCCTTCATTGGGCTAGCATGGGTCCGTCTACTTTTACGATAAAAAAAAAAAGAGAGCCTCTCCCAAGACTTTCTATTATAACTTTTATGATAAAAAAAAAAAGACGGCCTCTCCCAAGACTTTCTGTTATAACTTTACGATACCATCAACAAATAAATCAAAACTCTAGCCAAAAAAGTTAACCAGAAAGTATGATCAGCAAAAAAAGACTAAAACTTTACAAAAAACAAGTGATACCCAAATAGCATAATGAAAAAAGATTGCAACCTTTTAGAAGTAGAAATGGTTATAATGAGCAAAAGATTAAAACTTTGGAGAAAATAAAAGATACCAAGAAGATAAAAAGTACCTCTTTGTACATAGAAGCAATGAGATTGTCGAATTGAAGTTGGCATTGCAGCCTGCGTGACATGGCATCCATTTTGTTAGTTTGGTGTGTGAAGAGCAGAAGAGTGAATGAAATGATTGAGTGATTATTTGGGAATGAGCTCAATAAAAGGAGTAGAGTTTGGGGGGAATTCTTGGAAGTGGAATAAATGCTCCAATTGTTCTGATTAAATTAATGATTTTTTTAATGTTTTTGTTGGACCAATAATGATTGTGCCAGAAGGCTAAAGGTGGTTTGCATCATTTGTGGGTTTGTTTCCTTTTTTGTTGAGGGAATTGGAATTGGAATTTGGAAAGGATTGCCAAAATGGGATAGGATTATAGGAGGGGTGTGACTAGTGTGTGACTTGGTGTGCTTGAGGGGACCAATTAGGAAGAATGAGTCTTTTTTCATATTGACTCCTCTTATCATCATCTACTAGTATTTGGCACGTGAAATTAATGGGTTCGTTTCATAATAACTTTTTCGTAAATTTTTTTATTATATTTTTTTAGATTATACTCCCTCCGTTCTAGCAGGAAGTTTACATTTGCCTTTTGCACAGGTTTTTAGGAGAACATAAAAACAAATGGGGTAGTATAATAAAAGACAAAGGCAAAATAGAGAAGTTCAAAGTTACCCTTCCCTCAAACTCAAACATTTCCCTTTCCCCACAAACTCACCCACCGTCTATCTCGTCCCTTTCTCTTTCTTTTCCCCACCATCATCATCCTCAACAACTCAAAACCCACCGAACAACATTTTATCAGTCACCACCTCCCTCCAAACTCAAAACCCTCTCTCATCTCACCAGTCACCACATTCCCCACCCCCAAACTCGCATGCCGTAAATGTCGTCGTCGCCGTCACTCTTGTCATGGATGGTCCTATTTGTAAGGGTTGAGCAAGGTGATGTGGGTAAGATTCAAGTGGAGTAGGGGAGTCGAGTACGACTGGGTTGCGAGGGTAAAGTACGTAAGATCTAGATGGTGAATGGCTTCAGGAGTGAGCGGTGGCTGTAACTGGGTAAGGAAGTGGTTGTGATGAGGAGGGCGGTGGATCCGGTGGGGTAAGGGGGTGGCTTTGACAGTGATTGTGGTGGGGTAAGATGGTGGCTTTGCCGATGATTGTGGTGGGTAAGGGGTGGCGTTGTGGGGTAAGTGGGTGACTTTGAGGGTGGTCGCGGTGGGGTGAGGGGGTAGATGCTGTGGGGTATGGGGAGGGGGTGGGCTGGGACTGGTGAGTACTTCGTAGTTGACAATGGAGATTGAATGAGGTCGGGGATGGGGGGTAATTGGCATGGGCAAAGTTGTAACTTGGTGTATCCAAAACTTACCAAAAATAGAAACGTAAACTACCTGTTGAGACACCCAAAAATAAAAAGTGTAAACTTCCTGCTAGGACAGAAGGAGTATCTGTTCCACAATTTAGTTTTTGGTATTTTTTGCAATATAAGTTGAGTTTTGTGGTCTTTATTATACTAATATATATGTATAGTTTTGGTTTAAAATCATTGTAGAAGAATAAAATTTGAAAGGAATAATAAAATTAATGTTATTGGTACATATTAGTTATTTTTGAGTTGATAATAAATAATTCTATCATTAAGAATCAAATAAATAAATTGTAAAATATTATTTAATGCATGTTAAGTTGGTGATGACGTGCCAATGACGTGGTATTACAGGTGGCATTCTTCCGGGGTTTGAACGCCTTTTAATAGATATAATATAGATATGGATTATGACCCTTTTATAAAAAAAGTCCTATTATTTGTATTAAGAGCTAGTAATCAGACGGGTACGGTTAGTTTTCGGTCGGGCCAGCTCGGGTCAGGCCATATTTAGTTCGGGTTCAGTCGGATCATAAGAGCCTTCTGGTCAGATCGGGTTCGATTCGGGTCGTATCAAGTTTGAGTCACATCAAGTCATTTATTCTCTCAGGTCGGGTAGGTTTTGGATTGAGTCAATATGGAGTCAAATAGATTTCGGGTTAACTTCGGGCCGAGTTAAACTCTAGTATAATCAAATTAGTTATTTCCTTCCCACTCTAAAAGAGTGTACACACCCCAAGCTGTCACACAGTCTGACCCAGTGATTATACTTAGGCTAGGTAGTGTGCCACGACAAGCTGTGTTTCTAAGATGTGACGATCAAACGAGATCCTAAGTTATTCGCGTTATTTCCATACTTAACCCACAAACGCTCAAAAAGCCCGAAATCCAAAAAGGTGTGAAATTACTATTTTGCCTCTGAGTATTCCGTAGTCATCCTGACAAGTCTTTCAGCTCTCAAGAGTCCTATTGAGATACTACTGACCAACAGGCACAGTCCTGGTCAATCTCACTCTTTTGCAAACCTGATCCCTTCACAATATCAGCCAGCTACAAGTTTCGAAACATTCCAGAACACTCTGAGCAGAACAATATATTTCAAACTCTGCGCAAAATATGTTTTAGAAGCAAAACGACGTTTTGCCCCTAAAAACATAGTTTTTCAAGAGTTTTTTGGCCCGCGTCACCACTGACGACTTGGCCCAAGTTTGGCGCCATCACTGATAGTGATGGCGCCAAGCCTGGCCCAGGCGCCATCAGTGACGACGCCCAGCCTGGGCCAACCCTGGCCTTGGCGCTACTAGTGATGGCGCCAAAACCAGGCCCAGTCCAGGTTTCAGCCCGTTTCACTACTTCGTCATTTTTCAGCTTTTTATCCGAAGTTGCATATCTCGAATGTCCCAGAATTTTCAACAGTCTTTAGTATAACGGTCAAACACAAACACCATCAATCTAATCCACAACAAATATCAGATAACAAGGACTCTACACATTCCAAAATGTTCCATTGCAATGTTTCAACAAAGTGCATTTCTGATAACCCGAACTACTGTGCCTTTCATTCCAAAACGATTTTCAGTCAAACTCATTTTCTGGCTGTTTTATCACGATCTGACCAATCCTGAAAGAGTTTGTTTTTGGAGCCATCAGTGATGGCGCCAAAAACCTCTCTCCTATAAATAACTGTGCCTTTCATTCTGCCACGGGTTACCAAGTTACGAAGTTACCAAGTTACCAAGGACACACATCACACCTACGTGAAAACCATTCTTCTGCACTCTCTACAAATCAGATCACTTGCAATTTTAAGGCTGAGAGCAAACATATATTGCAAAAGAAGCACCCTTACACTCCTTGACATAATTGTCCAGCCAAATGAACACCAAGAACTATTATCATCAAACACATAAACAACACAAAACACAACGAAGGATCGAACGAGATCGTTCACATCGAAGAAGCAAGGCGAATCAAGGCAGTGACCACTATCGTATGCCTCCTGAGGGCCCCTTCCAAAGTTTATTGCTTTATGCTTGATAATGTTGTTTTTATGCTTAGATCTGGAATTTTAATATTATGGCATGTTAACAACTTGACTAGTAGTAATGTGAAATAAAAAAGATCTAGACAAATTTTAGGGTGTTGCAACCAGATTTGTACTTTGGCATGTTTATGTGATCACAGTTGTTAAAAAAGGATTTTTACAAGGCTAATAGTAGAGGTAAATACAACTGGTTGGATCGATAAACCTTATCGATGTCCAATTGGTAACGTTGCTCTCGAATCTAAATCTGTGGTACGCATTACCATATGAGTCACTCATGAGGTGCTCAGATTCGTGGCTGCTGCCCCCCTCGAATTCTACATCTCATGACCCCCCTTGGGTCACAAGGCTAGATCCAAAAGGCAAACGGTTTTCGAAACACCATAAGTTCTCGGTGGCGTCTCCGATCCGAACGAGTGCAAAGAGGGAAAAGGCACCGCCTGCCTCCCTCTTTGGCGCCATCACTGACGACGCCAGCTGATTTTTCAGCACTGTGCAAACAGTGGTGAAGTGGTGACGAGGCAGCAAACCTCGGGTTTGGCGCCATCAGTGATGGCGCCACTAGTGCCATCAGTGATGGCGCCAAATCCAGTTTTGTCTCGCCATTTTTTATTTGCTTGGCACACCCCCCATTCTGCCAACCGGGCTATAAAGCTCTGCAATAGGACTCAGCCACGCAAAAAGCCGGGAACCGGAAAATCCATGGACTGGTCAACGGGCCCCTAGCCCTTCCAGCACCTGCCCCTATTTGGTGGTTCCCGAGCGTGACCCTTGACTTTCGATAAGCATTAAACACTTTACGAAAAACGGGGTCCCGTTGCGCTCACCAAGAGGTGCCCACTTTATTTTGTAACAAAGTTTATAGAAAACTTAAAGACAATGCAAAAGAGAGGTAGTGGGGATACTATTTCAGGGTTATAACGGGTAGAGATGCAAAAAGGTGAGAGGAGAGAGGAGTTTCTAATTTTGGTAATCTTTCCCACCAAATATCACATGGGTAAGATTACCAAATGTTCAAAAGATTTTATTTTGCGCCAATTTCACCAAAACGTGTTGAATTTCCCTCGAAAGCTTGTTGCTAACTTTGAAACTATCTAAAGTCTAAATTGTTGATACCAATCAATCCCTCTGCCATTTCCACCAAAAGCCAAAAACTAGCAGTTTGCTTACAGCCAAAACATGGCACTACAACTTTAAAACTTGCCAAAATAAAATAACTCTTAAAAAGGACTACTACTATTGTTAATACTTTATTTATACAATCCAAATACATTACAAATACAACCCATATTCTGGCAAATTTTACAAATAAGGACCAAAAACTTGCCATATTTAGAGAGGGAGGAAATTGCTTTGCTTCTGTTAGAAAACTTCATTGATGGTGTTCAAACAAGTTACACAAGTTAAGACCAGTCCTCAAACTTCATTGATGGAGATTGAAACCAGATTTAAGACCACAAAATAAGTTACACAAATTGAGGTTTTGTTACAACAAGTTACTTTATGATAGCTTGTTAAAATTAGTTTTGTTCAAACAATGCAACATGTCATTCATATAGATGGAAAATGGTTCCACTTAAGTACTGATGGTCAGAAATACTACCTTCTTCCTTGTGAATCTGATCCTTATAGGTCATGTAAGTCAATAAATTTCATTCCGAAAGTGATGTGCGTTGTTGCTAGACCAGTTATAGACGCAAATAGGGAGGTTTTATTTAATGGAAATATTGGTGTATGGCAACTAACCTATCAAGTTACAGCTCAAAGGAATTTAAGGAATAAACCAGCATGTACTATGTAGACAAAACCAATAGAGCTAGTCACCAAGGTAGTAATCAAAGAATTTTTGATTAACAAAATTCACCCATCAATTAAAGAAAAATGACAACAGGAAGCATATAAAACATAGTCATACTACAAGACAATGCAAAGACACACATATCACCAGATGATGAAGACTTTGTAGCTGTCGCAACATCAGATACTGGAATATACAACTGGAGTTCCAACCACCAAATTCACTAGATATGAATGTTCTAGACTTAGGTTTTTGTAAAGCTATTTAGTCTTTCCATGTAGATCATGCAGCTTATTATATTGATGAGTTGGTAGTGTTGTGTAAACAATATATAAAGAATTGCATCCAAACACTTTGAACAATTTAAGCAATTCCTTTATATAACAATGATTTCAGGAGTGGAATCAAGGGTTTAAAAGGGAATTCTGCCAACCTGGCCTGTAAACAAGTCAAGGAGAGCAAACCAATTCCTAAGACTAACTGAACATACCAAAACACACCCAACATGCTAAGCTAATTTATTATTCATTCTCATTCTCACATGAAAATGTGCAGTGTAAGCTAATTTGCACACACAAACACATTTTCATCACTTGGTCATTTACATATAGGCAACACATATCATAAACTTGGACAAGTTAAAACTCATTTATAATAGGAAAAATTGATGGGAATAATCCCAAGTTTGAGCGATTCTTTTCTAATAGTCCCAACTATTGATTATTCCTAGATAATCCCAACTTTAGCTCATTTTTTCAGAGAGTGGTCCCGAAATTCCAAAGCTAGGTTTGGGATACATATATTTCAAAAAAAAAAAAATGGAAAAAACAAATAGTCAATGCCCGTGGAATACCCGGATTTTAACAAAAAAAAAAAAACAAGTTCACCCACCCACCCACCCACTACTCTTTCTTCTTAACAGAGCCCTCCTTTTTCATCAACAGAGCTCTTCCATTAGTTGGCTTCACCTCTAAGTCTAGCACAGTTCACACCCACCTCCTCCTTGACTACAACCCATCCAAATACACCTATTAATACCCCGTCAGAAGAGAATGTAGTACTTGCTCAATGGGGAGAGACTAGAGGAACGATTGGTGGTGCTATGTGGGAGGATGGTTTGTTTGTTGCTTCTTTAAGAGTGCCTCTAAGGGAGAAAGTCCGGGCTCACTGATAAAGCTCACAGTTTGCGTTGAAGTAAGCCCAACATTTCTCACACCTCAGTAGCGCCTGATCCCGTCGTCGCCGACCTTGGTGTGGTCTTTGATTATGACTACTTTTTGTTAATATGCCATAAGATTGTTCTTTCGGATGATCCATCAGACTGTACTCGTACCTTTAGTGTAGTAGCTAAGATAAGATTGGGTTTTGGTTAAATTATCAAGGATGATCATTTGGTATTTCGCAACAAAGTGTCGCACCAAACTGCTGCATGTGTATCCAAGACAAGATATCAATTTTTGAGGAAAAGAAGCAATTTCTGGGAATGTGGTCTAATTGTAAGAACTCTCCCCTAAAATTATGGACCAAGTTTGGCTTCCACCATGACTGTTTGGATTTTATATATGGTGCAGAGGGAGAGAAAATATGGAAAACGAGAGGGGTTAAAAGACTTCCATAGTTGGGAGGCTTTAGGTTCGGAAGAGGTCGTTTAGGTGGGGATAAGACACGTAGGAGAGGGGACAAGACACGTAGGATCGGAGTTTTGCTTCAGAGATAAGGGACCATTCTTTGTAAAAATGAGCTAAAGTTTGGATTATCTAGGAATAATCAATAGTTGGGACTATTAAAAAAGAACTGCCCAAACTTGGGATTATTCCCATCAAATTTTCCTTTATAATACTATGTGTTTGACTCTTGTCTATGATTATTTATCAGGATTTACTGTCAATTTGAGTTCAAAACATGTCAAGGAAACCAAACACAAACAAACCAACTTTCCTAGTTCTAGGAAAGGCCACATGAGAGTGATATGTTTAAAAACAATCCATAAAAGGATCAATGGTTTGAAAACATATCATTCCTAGCTAGCCTCTCAACAAGTCAAGATATCAAACCACTCATCAAAACACAATGACAAAAAGGCACGAAAAAAGCAAACATAACTTGACATCAAATCATGATAAATCTAGACATCATACAAACTTTTTTTGATCATGGACACTCAAATTTACAGCACATCCGTAAAAATATTAATTCCGAAATTGGAACTAAAGGTTCATTGGGATATGCGGTAAATTTGAGTTTCACCAAGTCAAGGAAAACAATGGTACTCCTACTAGGTGCAATTCAGCCAATAACAATCACACATTTCAAACAAGAAAAAGCATACATGGTGTAAAATTCACATGAACATGAACCCTCAAATTGACTCCAAACCTAAATAAAACGTTCATTGCAGAAGTGAAAGTAATGGTTCATTGGGGTATGCAGGCAATTTGAGTTTCAACGTGTTAAGGAAAATGAAACACATCATACAAAATAAAGGGAAAAAAAAGAAACAAATATGCAAAAAAGAACATCCACTCAGAAATATATCCTTCCCATAATTATGGAAAGCCCAAGTTGGAGTAATTCCCATACAAAACAATGATTCCAAGACTATAATCAAGGGTTTAAAAGGACATTCTACCAACTTGGCCTCTCTACAAGTCAAGGATAGCAAAGCAAATCCTAAGACTAACTAAACATACCAAAACACACGCATAACAATATTAATTGGTGCTACGGTCAAACATTAACTTCCTTGGAACACGGAAAGCCCATATAAGAGTGATACCTTTTAAAAATAATGATTCATAAGTGGAATCAATGGTTTAAAAGGGTATCCTTCGTACATGGCCTCTCAACGTTTCAAGGAAAGTAAGGAACATTTTGTATCACATACAACCATTAAGCACATAGGCAAACATTAAGCACATTTTCACAAGAATACATGGTCTAAATTTCCCAGGAACATGGAAAGACCATATAGGAGTGATACCCTTTACAAAAATGATTCATAAGACATGGTCAAGGCAATCTTACTTGGTCTAATTCAAGCAATCAAAACAACGGAAAACACAATATTGCACACATATATTCATAGGCATAAATAAAACATTAACTCTCAGGATTAAAGGTGTGTTATTCATCATCGAATTATATGGTCATACTGCCTCCTAACATGTCACTATTGGTTGCTACAATCGTGCCTCATAAACCTTGACATGTGATAGCATCTAATTGGCCTTCCAAATAGAGACTTGGGTAGCATGAATGACCTTATATATAGACGCATCATTAACCAACATCACGAAAGTCATGAATACCTCAAATTTACTCCTCATTGACAGACATGAAAACCTTACAACCACTACACTTTAATGCATAATCACCCCGACCCCAATACACTTTCATATACAATAAGCCCAACACTTTCATATACAAACAATTCATATGGTTTCACATATAAACATCCCAATCTATACTATTATCTTATACACCTAAGAAACTCTATAACAAGGACACGTGGCCTCTATTTATTAGGGTCATAAATTGAAAAAAAAAAACTTCTAATGAAACATATGTGGGATGGTAAGCCAAAGGACACCATCTTCATTAGAGACCTTTTAGCTTCCATAACAGTCATAGTTTAATTATGTTTTAAATTAAACATTAACTAATTAAACTCATTGGTTATCTATTTATGATAATAATGAAACTCCTAAACTTTGACTATTGGTTTTCCCCTTATACTCATTTACTTCCAATAGTTTATATAAAAGCAATAGTTAACTATTTGCATCCTCTTTCAAGACTTGATCACCGTTTTTGAGGTATTCTTCTTTTATAATTTCACATCAATTCACACTTCTTTTTGGTAATATTTATCATTGATTCATTGTTCACATGTGTTCTCCTCCAATAAGTGGCACCATAAAGTAAATAAAAGCTTAAAGTAAGTGAATTCATCAGTAATTTATATTTCTTTGATTTTATGTTTTTCATATCATCTTTGCGTTTTTATTTCATTCGCGTATTATTTTCATCACTCTGAAATTCAATTTCGTTTATTTCACCTTAATTTGACTATTTCTAACCAAATTATTGATTTGTACTATGTGATTGCTCATTTCAAATGACGTTAGAAACAAAATCGAATATTAAAGTA